>VXBP01003135.1:219804-392949 GCA_013400115.1 Rhinopomastus cyanomelas
ATGAGCCAGCAATGTGCTCTTGTGGCCAAGAGGGCCAACAGCATCCTGGGATGGATCAGAAGGGGGGTGGTTAGCAGAACAAGAGAGGTTCTTCCCCCTCTCTACTCTGCCCTGGTGAGACCACACCTGGAGTCTTGTGTCCAGGTGGAACTGCTGGAGAGGGTCCAGCGAAGGGCAACAAAGATGATGAAGGAGGTGGAGCACCTCCCTAACGAAGAGAGGCTGAGGGAGCTGGGTCTCTTTAGCTTGGAGGAGACTGAGGGGTGACCTCATTAATGTCTACAAATATTTGAGGGGTGGGTGTCAGGAGGATGGAGCTGGGCTGTTCTCGGTGTCATGTAGAGATAGGACGAGGGGCAATGGTTGTAAGCTGGAACGTAGAAGGTTCCACATCAACCTGAGAAGGAACTTCTTCACAGTGAGGGTGACGGAGCACTGGAACTGTCTGCCCAGGGGTGTTGTGGAGTCTCCCTCACTGGAGATGTTCAAGGCCCGCCTGGATGTGTTCCTGTGTGACTTGGTCTAGGTGATCCTGCTGTGCAGGGGGATTGGACTAGATGATCTTTCGAGGTCCCTTCCAGTCCGTAATGATTCTGATTCTATGATTCTATGGCAGGGAGCCTGCCTGCTGTGCGTCCCTGGGGAAGGGGCTAGTGGAGAAAAATTGCTTCGTTTAAATCCTGGTGATGGTGTTTGTGGTGAAGCTTTGATGTGAGCTAGGGACAAAATCTTGTTGGCAGATCTTGAGCACTGCTCTTCAGAACAGAGGCAGGGCCTATACTGGTGGACCGGGTAAGTATGAATTTTCTCCTTAGGTAAAGAAGATTCCTCCCCCCCTTCCTCCCTCCTTTCTTCTCACCTGACTTTCGCCTTCCAAAATGTGGAGCTGCCTTCCAACTTGCAAAAATGTGGAGCTGTTGTTATGCCAAATCCTTTACCAGTTTTGAAGCCTATTTGCAGGTCTTTTAAAAGATTCTTGGAACAGGGTGTCTCCTGCAGAAGGCTAAACCAACTCAGCCATCAATAAATTAGAAGTGCTGGTGTTTTCAGTTCTGCTTTTTGGTCTGAAGAGTCTGTTTTTCCTGGAAGTTTTAAGTCTGTGGTGGTGACAAATTGGTCCCTAAAGAGACTTGGAAGATATATCTGGGGTTTTTCCCATTCTTTCTGCAGTCCACATCAAGTGGATGGTGTTAGGGGTGAACTGCTGGAGGGCACGGCATGGCAAAAGGCGCTGAGCCAGGCAAGTCAATGCACCTCTCAAAGCGGAGGGGGGACAGCTCGCTGGGGCACAGCCTGACTACCTCTTTATTATTGGATAATATTGGATAATAACTGTCCAGCAGCGTCATGGGAAAGGATATGGATTAGGAAAGATAACAAAAGGACAGGACTTGATGGAGCTCAGCAGCAAACATTGGGCTATTGTGTATTAAGCAGCTAACCCGATTAATTGCAGCCTATTACAGCCCGAGATGCCCAGCTCTGTAGGTGAGGACTGTTGGCTTTAAAGGCACTGGTAGCATGATTATCACTGCTGATACTGAATAGTCTCCAGCAAATGTTCCCAGACAGCTCCCATGTGGGACATTTGCTGTGTGTGCTGCTCTTGATGCTGTATATAGTTATTAGAAAGTATTGTATTTTAATAAAGAGAAATTTTATAGGGGAATAAACTTGTGAGTTTGGTTGCTACGGGCTTTGGTCTCTCTCCCTGCAGCACAGGCAGCTCATACCACATCTATCTAAGTAACTGCAGCCCTTGAGACACAGCACTCTCAGCCCTGCTCAAACTGTGATCTCTCTGTTCTGTGCCCAGAAACAAAATCTTTCCACTAGCTCCTTCCCTGGCCAGTGAGTTGGAGGGAAGGAAGAATAAGAATAGCCAGGAAGTCTGTGTTAAGCTCTTTTTCCTTCGTCCAGTCCCCTTTAAGGGTACTTGGTAGAAGGCTTCTAGGGAAGAAACTAGGAGCAGTCTTTGCAGAGCATGCTAGTGAGGCTGCCTTTCCATATCTAGTAATTTCTCTGATAGCTCTGCTCTTTACACCAAAATCCTGCTCTTTACAGGCCTCCTCATCACTTCTCTGCAGAGGGCCCATCTCCCTTTGTGAGCAGTTTCCAAGCGCTCTGGTAACTGTTGCTGCTGTCCTTAGCAAACTTACCCAGTCTTGCTGGAGCTGATTCAATGCAGAAACCCAGACCCTCTCCACTACATCCTCTCAGAGCAGGGACTGGGAATTGTATGGGACTCTGATACAGAAGGAGGAGACATTTACCTGAACTTCTGTGTTTCCAGTGTCTTGCAGAGATCTTAGTCATAGAATCATAGAATCACTACGGATTGGAAGGGACCTCGAAAGATCATCTAGTCCAATCCGCCTNCTGCCAGTGCCCACAGTGCTGAAGGTGGCCTCTTTTCTGGAACAGGAGTGGAGCCTTCTGCCAGCAGTCTTAGGAGGGACCAGTTTGGTCTCTGCCCCTTACCATTCAAAGAGCAGGGCATAAGGCAGTGGCAAGGGACAAGGAATTGGACTGTAAATCAGGACACTGTTGCATGTTCATTCTGACAAGCATCTTCAACAAAGTTACTTCATGTTCTTGCATCCATTTTGGAGCTGAGAACGCTGCTCCCAGAGCCCGGGTAAATAATTAACTAAGAGAAGTGAATATATTTATGAAGAGTTGGTTAAAAGGCTGTGCTTCTGTCATGCCTGCTTTCAGGGTTGTTGGCTGAGGAGCTCAGCTCAGCGCTGTTTGTGGGGAGCAGTGGGGTGAAGCAGTGTCTGTGTGAGTGAAAGGGCCTTGCTAGCTTCAGATGCAGATGGAGAGTGACATACAATGCTGGACTGGACCATTGAGATCCTGCCTGAGGAGCTGTTGTTCCTGAAAAGAACACTATCCTTGCGGCAGGAGATGAGCTGATGGGTCTGAGAGCTGGAGAAGGGGAGCTAGAAATGTAACAACACGTTCAGCCCTGCAAAAGGGTCCAGATGATGGTGTCCACACAGGTTTTCAGAGTGGGTGTGTGGCATGCAGAGCTGCTCTCCATTCAGAGTGTGTGTTGTTGGAACAAGTTGATAAAAACTTTGCTGGGTAGGACCGAAAGCAGGGTGGGGAAGGTGTGGCTAAGACTGCAGAGCGCCTGGATTTCATGAAACTTGGGTGCTTTACCCCTAGTGCTTTCCAGAGCATGCACAGCCCTAGCACAGGCTCATAGTGACACCAAGGTGTGTGTTCTTCCCTTCTCACACAAGAGTAAATTATCACATGGAGAGAGAAGTGACTGTCAGAGCTAATAGACCAAGTCAACAGCAGAGCTTAGAGCTGAGTCCCTGTTGCAGAGGCTTTATGGTGCTTCTGCCAAAGGTGACTGGAGGAGAGAGGACAATAAATTGCACGGGTAATTTTCCACCAGAAGCAAACAAGCATTGCTGGCTGCTCTTTCTTTCCCATATGTTGAGATAAAGCATCTGTGATAAATGCTGGAGTGCAGAGCTGGTTTTTTCTCCCTGTGAACTGTTGCTGCTGTGCAGATGTCTGTGGAGACCAGCTGATGTGGGCTGAGAGGGGGCAGCTCCGTTGGTTTCACATCAGGAGTTCTTACCATAGTGGGGAGGCTACTTACACATCTTGGTTATGGCATAGCAAACCCTTCCTGATACGATAAAGAAAAGCAGGAAAATTATGCCTTTACAGCAGAGAAGCTCTGCTGAACCACTTTTCACAGTCGAAATGTCCTGGTGGTACTTCTTAAAGAAAGTTTCCCTTTGAGCATGAAATGGGCTCTGCCTAACCTGGGATCTGAGGTGGAGCAGGTGAGATGGGAGCAAGAGTGGAGGTGCCCTAGAAGCTTTATCTTGCCTTCCTGATGAGCTGCATCACACTCCTGTGGTGTTGGTGGATGCAACGTGTGGCTCTGCTTCTCCTGCTGTGAGAGCAAGTACTGTGCCTGGCTGACCATGCTGTAGACTTTGGGGTAGGGTGGGTAACACTGTCCTGCAAGTCCCTGCTCTCTGCTAGAGGAAGGCGCCACTAATGTCCCACAACTTCAGCTCATACTTTCTTGCAGGAAGTAATTCCCTTCTCCTTCTGATGTCTCTCTCCAGAGAATTGCTGTCTTCAACGCACATATCCATCCTGCTTCCCCACAGTCTCTGCACTCATAAATCCTTCATCTTCCTGGAGACAGTGTCATTGCCAAACCTGATCCTTCACGACTTCAGCTCCCACATCTGATGAAGGAAACCTGGTTTTCTTGTTACCTCTTTACTGCTGTTTCATACAGAAACATTCTTTGAAAGTTGGAGAAATGTATCAGTTGCTGCTCTGAAGTTTACAGAGCACTGGAGGTCATTAATAAGTGACAGGTTATAGCTTCTGCAGGGGAAGCTGCATAAATGAGTTTTAAATTTAAAAATCAGTGTCTTCATTTGAGAGACTTTGTTCTACTAGCATGGTCAGCCCCAGCTGTTTTTAATACTCCAAATGCCCCAGCAGCCACAATGCCTGGTAGTGCCAGAGCTGCAGAGGGCTCTGCAACTTGCCCAAAGCACTAATGGAAGTAGCTAACTCTGAGGAGAGGCACCAGCGTCTTAGAAAGACTTCAGTAGTGAAGTAGACAACACAAGTGTTAGGTAGGGGTGCAGAAGGAAAAACTGTCTTGACATGATGCTGTGCTGTTTGGTGTCTACAGAGCAGATGCTCTTGCTTTTATGCTCTCTCTCCTTGAAGAGGTGCCCAATGCTAAGCCCAGTCTGTGGTCTTCAGTCTTTTGGCTTGATGGAGGATCAGGATCCAGGTTAAAGTGGAGAGATCTTCCTCCCTTCAAAGACAGTGAGCTCAGGAAGCTCAGGAAAATGCCCTCCTCTTGGAATCCATCAACCTACCTAATGTATGGAAAGGGAAGCAAGTGCCACATGTTGTGAAAGGGTGATTCATTATCATTATTTCCTGGCATATTGATTCTCCGCTTCGACAAGAAAGCTCTGTCAGACCGTCAGACAGCGGTGACGGATGGCCCTGCCGCAAATGTGTCGGCAGTGCAGTGTGGCGCCTTCTTAGACAAATGGCTGGAGGTGGGGGTTGGGGAGCAGCCAGGCATAGGCTGCAGCCACCACCTCTCCAGATCCCTAGGAGAGGTGGCGGGTGGGTGCCGTGGTGTTCTTGACAGGCTCCTCGTGGCAGGAACTAGGAGAGAGTAGGGACGGCTGAAGAAAGTGTGACTTGAGCTGTGGTGAATGGTTGCGCAAGGTCATTCTTCTTCTGTCTTCACCATTCTGACTGTGAACGTGCAGGTGATTGTCATGTAACCTTTGTTTGACTGTTTCCCCCCCCAATAAGTCTTTTACTTGTCCCTAATTTGTGGCTGTGTACCTCTGTGTTGGGGAATTATGAGGAGGGAATGACTGACAGTAATGCATCAGAAGTCGTTTATTCTACAAAATAGCCAGGTTTATATACTATACAATATTTTTCAACAGTTGCCTTCTACCAGTCATCTTCATTTTACCATATTTTAAAGTTATACAATTTGGTTAGTTCTGTTTTTTCTCTACAGGCAGTTTGCACAATAGCTTACAGAAGTTCGTACGGTAGTTCACTTTAGCATTTCATCTAATCTAGCCGCCTGGTTCTAGTTTTGCTCTAAACCACATTCCATTTTTTCAACATTCTGTTCATATCTCTATTTACCTTTTCCAAGGCCTAAGGTCTATCCCCACGTCACTTAACCATGTCTGGCTTTCTGATTCTGTCCCTACATCTTCCCCTTTCTGTTCTACAATTAGTACTTTCTTCATTGATTGGCTTATAGTTTCTGAATATGCTGCAAAACACACGGTAAGCAGATAAGCAAAATGATAATTGTAACAAAAACATAAATGCCAATTCTAACTACACTTTGTAGCCAGCCTGTCAGGCCCCATCCCTGAAACAGATTGTTCAACCCGTCTTCCTTGTCAACCTCTTGCAATTTTTTAATTCCTTTTTTAAGGGTTTGTATGCTTGAATGAATAGACTGGGAGTGATCTGTTAAATTCATACAACAAAGTCCCTCAAAATCTTCATAGGCATGGCCTTGCACTAATAATAAAAAGTCTAAAGCAGCTCTATTCTGCAGCGTAGCATGGCGTATACTGTCTACATCTGCTAACAAACTCGTTAATGCAGTGCTAGTACCGTTTGATTGTTTGCAAGCCAACAACCTAATTGATTTAAAGTAGTCAGTGCCTTTGCAGTTCCAATGAGTGCTATAATAGAGGTGGTAATTTGTTCTTCCTTATTCCAAAAAGTCAGTCCGTCATCACAGTTTGAGTTGAATTCACTCAAACCTCGTTTTTCTCTTTTTACTCTTCCTAAAGCAGACAGGTTCAGCCGTTTAGGTTGAAATAAAGTTAACCATCCAAAGGTACAAGGACCTCCTCTTGCTCTTGGGGATATTCCTTTCCAAGCTCGATTACCACAAAGCAAAAAGATATTGTCCAAAAGTCTGATAGTATCCGTTCCTGTTTCAAGGGTTAAGGGAGCTCTTTGATTACAGCAAGCAGACTCATTGGCATAAATGCCAGTGCCCGATACAGCAATGCCTGGCTCATCGACAACCTTCCCATCAGGAAAGGTTATGGGGACAAAGGCCAAATAAAAACAGAAAAATGCTTGAACAGATCCCATAATTTTGAATTCTTGTGGTCTTATTGCAAGAGGAGGAAAATTTCACACATAATGTTACTCCTAGTTTCAAATTGTTCTTTCTGCCATCTTTAAGATGCCACCCAGCTGTTTGACCATACAGAAATCACCAGATGTTGTGGCAACACCAGCTCGAGGTTCTATTTTGTCAGTAGAGTTCATTCTCATAGTTTGATTGTAAAGAGTATCCCACTCATTTTTTTCCCGAAGGCGCAGCTACCAAACATGTTTGAGAGGGTTCAGTAACAGATGCCATGGATACACACAAAGCAGTTTCATTTAAAGCCTGTGCTAGTGTAAGCCATACAGTCCCTTGGGGAAGGAGTATCAAAGCAACTATTTCCCTTCCACACAAGCCTGCTCCTAATATAAAGATCAATTTCAAGAGATACATCGATGTAAAATCTCAACAGTTACAAAACCAGTAATAAACAATACTGTTGTGGTGAGTCCTTCTTTGCTGCAGTTACACTTCTGCTGCATCTTCCTCAGGCAGCTCTTCTCCAGCTGTGCCCAGTGTGATCAGTTGTCTATATGGTTTGACGTTTTTTGCAGGGATCCACCCGAGTCCTCTATCTGTGGAAACACAAGCATAACCCCTCCCCTACGTAATTAATGGAAATGGTCCTTGAATTTGCCCAGTTTCTGCATTTTCAATTAGCACCGGAGGTTTGTCTTTTAGTTCCACCTATAAATAGGTGGATTTTTTGTCAACAAATGAACTGTTAAAAAAATTGAAAACATAGAGAGCCTTGCATAATCTCTGTATTGGGGAATGCATTTCTGTACCCCCTTTCTGTTCTTCCAAAATACATTTCAAAGAGCCATGCGCTCTTTCAGTGCGAGATTGTCCTGCAGGAGAGTGGCCAGTGCCTGTGATATGTGTAATGCCCCAGAGTTGAAAAAAGGAATGCACACATCTAGAGACATATGCAGGTCCATTGTCTGTTTTTATTTGTTTTGGACCTCCGAGGGTGGCAAAAGCGGCAGAAAAATGTTTGCATACTTCTTTAGCAGTTTCTCCCCTATGCAGTGTAGCAGCAAGTGCTCCTGAAAAAGTGTCAATAGAGGCATGGATATACTTTTGCCGCCCAAAACGGGTGTAGTGTGTAACATCTGTCTGCCATAACTGCAAACTCTGAGTCCTCTGGGGTTGAGTCCTCCAGACACAGAGGGGAGTGAGCATCTTTGATGGTCGGGACAGGTGACAGAGCACTGGAACAGGCTGCCCAGGGGGGTTGTGGAGTCTCCTTCTCTGGAGATGTTCAAGACCCGACTGGACGGGTTCCTGTGTGACTTGGTTTAGGTGATCCTGCTGTTGCAGGCGGATTGGACTAGATGATCTTTCGAGGTCCCTTCCGATCCGTAATGATTCTATGATTCTATGATTCATGCTTGCTCCCTATTTAATTGAAACTTGCACAAGTGCTGGAGCATTGTGATGAAAAAAGACAGGGCTAAGTCTAGCTTGTTCAAAAATGTTTGAGAGAGTTGTCTGTACCATCATAGTCAGGGCATCAGCTGGTCTGTTGCCCTTGGTTAGATATCTGGCAGAGTTGTATGTGACCTCATGTGCATAACAAGGTAAGGTTGCAAACGATTAGCTAAACACACCCATAATGCTTTCGGCAATCGATACAGTTGAAGATTGGCAACCTCTTTCAAAAGCGCTCCTTCCATTTGTTCCACTAGTCCTGCTACATAACAAGAATCTGCAACAAGATTAAGAGGATCATGAAATTTTTGAAATACCTGAACCACAACAGCAAGTTCCACAATTTGAGGTGAACCCTTCAGAATCTGGATATTGGATTTCCAGGTGAGGGTTTCCTGTTCTTGCCAAATGATAACAGATTTCCCTGTTTGACCAGATCCATCTGTAAAAATCGCAAGTGCCTCTAGTGGGACCAGGCTGCAGACAGGCTTCGGGCTAAGAGGAAAAAAATCTGTTAAAAGTTTATGTTTAGGATAATGAATTAGACATTGGCCCGAAAAACCCTGAAGGGCAATTTGCATAGGTTCGGATTGTTGCAACAACCACTCTAGATTTGCTTTAGTAAAAGGTAAAAAGGTAGCTGCAAAATCACTACCTGTCATGGACAAAATACGTGATTGAGCTTGCATAATTAAGCGTGCGATCCATTCAGGCTTTGTTGTAAGAGTTTTAACAAGACAATGTGATAAAGAGACCCATTCTGAAATACACATTCTGGGGGTCCCATTGAAAAATCAAGGCAAAGGTTTAAACGCCTTTTCTTAAAATTGCCAGAGAAATAGAGAGATGTAGCTGGATTCTATGAGCTTGGCGCTGTTGTATTGCCGTGGTAAGCTTTTGTAACTCTGTAAGTGCCCTTTCGTCTAGCTTTCTAGAAGTAAGTTTGTTGTCCCCTTTTAACAGGGCAAATAAAGGAACAAAGTCCTCATTGGTAATTCCTAACAGAGTTTGGACCCAATTGATGGCTCCTAACAGTTTCTGTATATCGTTCAGTGTCTCAAGTCTTTTATGGATTTGCAGAGGTTGCGGTGTTATAGATGAATGGAGGATCTTCTATCCTAGGTACCTTGAAGACCTAGTGGTTCCGCAGCCGCAAGCCGAATGTCATCCATATAGTGGTAAATAATCACTTGATGTTGCTTCCGAACTGGCGTTAGTATCTTGCTACAAACCACTGGCATACTGTGGGACTGTTTTTCATCCCCTGTGGGAGAACTGTCCAATGAGATCGTCACAGAGGTTTCTGTCTGTTTATGCTGGGGATTGAAAAGGCAAATTTAGGAGCATCCTCTGGATGTAAGGGTATGCGAAAGAAACAGTCTTTCAAATAAATCTCTGTAAGGCATCAGTCCTTGGGCAGCATTACAGGTGAAGGGAGTCCAGGCGGTGGGGCTCCCATGTCTTCCATTATTGCATTAAGCCTAAGAAGGTCATGTAACAGTCTCCATTTGTCTCTTCCTGATTTCTTTATCAAAAATACAGGTGTATTCCAAGGGCTGGTTGTCAGCACAACGTATCATAGAATCATATCCTCTGTTCATTGACAAGGTCTTCAAGAGCAGGCAATTTTTCAATTGCAAGGGGCCGTTGGTCCACCCACTCAGGTTCTCGCATTTTCCAGGTTAGTTTTAGGGTGTCACGCTCACCAGTGGTCCCCAGAAAAAATCAGTTTGTAGCCGGAGATCCCACTGAGACAATGTGTCTCATCCCCATAATGTTATGAGTGCATTAACTATAAATGGTCTCACAGTCGTGATTCTTCCTTCTGGACCACAGACTTGAATTAATCTTGTGCTCTGTAAGCTAACACTGTTCCCTCCAATTCCGAATGGAGGGAACAAAGGGAATGAGTCGCAGGGGCTAAAGGCCAGTGGGACAGCAAAGAGGTTTGTGAAATTACCGTCATGTCTGCCCTAGTATCAATAAGTCCAGTCATTTTTATTTCTTCCTTTACCAACTGTAACACACAGGTGTACCGTAGTCGCTGTTGGCCGATAGCTTCTGCCCAGTAGATCATATTCGCAGAAGCATTCTGATATTCCATTTCAGGTAATGTAATAGCTTGTGCAATTATTAGTCCCTTAGGAATGAAACAGGGGGGTCAGCTGTAGCAGCTAAAACCATGATTTCTTGGTGCCTGTAACCGTTAAGACAGTAGGGATTACAAAAAAGCCTTCTGTTCCAGGTCTGCAGTTTCCCAAAATAAGTAAGTCTCAGGGGCCTTGTCCTGGGTCCAAACATCCCGTAGAAAGCGTATGTGGGACAACATTGGTAAGCATTACTGATTTGGCGCTTTCCAGTTCCACTCGGGTGCCACTGGACAAGACGGGGGTTAGGTTCCCAATGATGTGTTGAAGCTCTGGACTTGATGGGCAATGGACAGCAGGGGTATTTGTGTCATCGTGTGGCACCATGCTGCACTCCGCTTTGGTTTTCCTGGCTAAATTTTGCCGTTAATGTCAGCTCTAGATTTGCACCGATTTGAAAAATGCCTCCACTTTTTGCACTGAGGACAAATATTTGGTGTTCTTTACTGCACCCCTTGCATTAAACAGTCATGTCTAATATGACTCAACTTTCCACATCCATAGCATGGTCCGCCTAGGTGCCTGATCTTTTGGTACTATTTGCATAGCCGCTAATGCTTGAGCAATCCCTCTCCCCACTGCCTCCTTTTGGGCTTCAGAGTTTTGATGCTGCAGAGAGCTTAAGCGGTTGCATGCTTCAACCATTTGCAACAAAGTCGGTTCAGAGTCACAGGGAGAGATTGCAATGCTCGTTTACAGTCCGAATTAGCATTTGAAAAAGCCATTTTTTGAAGTAGGACCTCGCGAGCCCCTTCATGAGCAGCTTGTCTTTCAGGTGCCTGCTTTAACCAATAGGGCTCAGCCGGTCCCTCCTTAATGTTTACAAATTCTTGTTGAGGTGTGGCAGGATCAGGAAATCTGTAATAGTACTTTTCTGTCTGCATTAGTGACATCAGTAAGGGCTTTCGGGGAATGTCCACAGCCTAATCAGCAGGATTTGTCATTTGCCCCTCACCAGCCAAATGCTCTATTGTGAGTTGAACAAGAGCTTGATCGCCAACATAGTCAGTCAATGATTGACTCAGTGCTCTTTTCCATCCTGCTCCCCACAAAATATATTGCATCGGTGAAAACAACAGAGTCACAAGATATTTAAGGTCATAGGGGGTCATAATATGGGCATCCAGGGTGGCCCTTAATAAGATTGCAGAAAACGGAGAGCCTCTCCCATACTCTTTAGCTGCCCTTCTGAGTTCCTTCATTTCCTCACATGCAAGCGGTTCGTAGCTGGGCTGCGCATTATTTCTCCGTAATGTTCCATCGGGGAACTTAATCTGAGACCCACTTCAAAACAGTCTTAAGTTCATGTTTTGGGAGCAAACGAGTTTGCTTATCTAGAAGCACATGCATACGTTCATATTCACCTCGCTGCTCATTTGACATTTCCTGTCCCATGTCCTCCCAGGCGTCACCTGCAGTCTTGTTGCCACAGGAATGAGTCAGGCACTGTTCCTGCTTCTTTCAGCAATATTCACTGCCATCCAGGAGCTCCACTGACCAGAGGGCAGATAGCCACCTAAATCACCTCCTCACACGGGGCACCATTTCTTGGGGAATTATGAGGAAGGAGCGACTGATGGTAATGCATCAGAAGTCATTTCTTCTACAAAATGTCTGGGTTTATGCACTGTACAATATTCTTCAACAGTGGTAGATTTTTCTGATAATCATCTTCGTTTTACCATATTTGAAAGTTATATGATTTGGTTAGTTATGTTTTTTCTCTACAGGCAGTTTGCACAATAGCTTACAGAAGTTTGTACAATAGTTCACTTTAGCATTTCATCTAATCTATCTGCCTGGTTCTATGTTTGCTCTAAACCACATTCTGTTTTTGAAACATTCTGTTCATAGCTCTATTTACCTTTTCTAAGGCCTAAGGTCTATCCCTTCATCACTTAACAATGTCTTGCTTTCTGATTCTGTCTCTACAACTCTGTGCCACTAAAACAATCCTAGTTTTAACTGGGACCAGTGCTTTGAAGGTTGAGGCTCAGCATTGAACTTGGGAGGCAACATCTGTCTTTGGTGATCACCGAGAAGTCACCCAGCACTGCAGAAGTCTGCAGAACCCCACTTCTGAGCTTCCTTCCCCCATGCCAAGACACCTCTGTTTCAGTTATGTAACAGAGCATCTTCCTCCTCAAGTCAGGATCAGTAGCCTTTCTGCAGAAAACTGAAGCTCATGTACAAACCACCTTTTTTCATTTACAAAGGGGTTTACTCTCACCCTGCAAAACAATCCTTAAACTTAGGCCAAATTTTCTTCACTCCTTCTCTGCAGCTCTTCCATCAAAGTTCACAAAAATGTATTTTCTAATATCCCCAGACTCCCATATTTCCCAGAGTGCTTTTACTTGGATGTGTGCTCATCCATATTTATCCATCCTCCACCTGCAAGAACCGTAGCAGAGCTGCCTGAATCAACATCTCCAGTGCCAAGCAGGACAAGCAGCAGTAGCTGTCTGCAAGGTCTCTCTCAAGCTGTCTTCTGCCTCCTTGTTTGAGAAGAGCCAGTATTTGCTCCTCAGAGAGGAGGGGTCTGCAGAGGAGGCATCTTGGACAGATGGGGTGAAGTTTTCCTTTATGGCATATCCCCTCTTCATATTTTTCCCACAACTTCACTTACATCCTTCAGTAAAAATGATGCTCCAACCATCGAGAGGAGAGAAAATGCCACAAAATGTGCTGTGGAGTCTGGTCCGGAGTGGATCTGACACTGGTGCAGAGCCAGAACAAGCAAATCCCTCGAGTGCTTTCTAAGCACTTGTATGAAACAAATTTCATGTAACCTGCTAATGATCCACAGGAGCATCGCTGCCCACCTTGGTTTGTGGTATCTGCAGGAGTTTTCTCCCTGGAGCACATTGCTTGTATTCCATGTCCTGCATGTAGGGGAACAGATTGACCCCATGTCTAACTTTGCCAGAGTCATTGTCGTGAAGGAACACTGTTGGACCAGTGGCACCAGCAGGTGACTCAAAATAGCGTTATGTGACTCTGCCTCCAGCCTCCTGTCCCAGGTAGGGGAGGACATGAGCAGGAGCTCTGTGTGCGCTTGATGATCCTCTGCTGCCTCTTTGTCTGCTCAGAGGTGCCTGTCAGTCACAGCCTGTCATCTTCATTTCATCTTGATTTCATCGTCCAGTGTAACTAGGTTTCAGAGTTTCATTTCTGGGTTTGCCTCCTCCCAGGGGCACACAGATATATCTGACATGCAAATGTTTTAGCCCTTCAGTTCCAAGAGTGAGAGGCTTTCACCTCAGGGAGTGAACAAAAACACTGGGGCGGGGGTGCTATTTTCTCTGGGGCTGGGATTGTGCAGGGGAGCTTTCCAGTTTACCCAACACCAGCTTTGTGAAGGATGGAGTGTCGGCAGAGCACCACTACAAGGACAAGGGGAGCACAGCCGGCCTTACTGGAGGCTGGGCTGGCTTATCTCCGGGCTTTGGGTTGTCAATTCTTGTAACATTTAATTCTAAAAGGAGCATTTCGACAAAAGCAAAGGTGATGAGTTCTAGCTGCGTAAGACAAAGACTCCTGTCCAACATTTAGGAAATCCACAGGAATTCTGTTACTCTGGTGCTCTCTGTTGAGGCAGAGGAGAGCCTGCGGGTCTCTAGCTGAAGAGATGTGCTGAGGATAGTGTGCCAGCCTGGAAGTTCCCCTGCATTGGCTCTGTTAGTGCTGGTGCAGAAACCAGGGCTTTGAGCCAGTGGAGCATTTCCCTTATGAGGAAAGGCTGAGGGAGCTGGGGCTCTTTAGCTTGGAAGAGAGGAGACTGAGGGGTGACTTCATTAATGTTTATAAATATGGAAAGGATGAGTGTTAGGAGGATGGCGCCAGGTTCTGCTCAGTGGCATCCAAACATTTTCATTGTGAGAGTGACAGAGCTCAGAGAGGTTGCGGAGTTTACTTCTCTGGAGACAGTCAAAACCCACCTGTACATGTTCCTGTGTGACCCGATCTAGGTGACGCTGCTCTGGCAGGGAGGGTGTACTAAATGATCTTTGGAGGTCCCTTCCAATATCTAACATTCTGTGATTCTGTGAAGAGTGAGTTTGGGGGATGGAAACATGTCCTTCTTCCTGCTAAGCAGAGCAGATGATTTACTGTGGTGTGCAGGGAAAGAAGTGTGAGACTTCTGCAGTTACATGTAGTGCAGACCCAGGACCAGCTCAGAACTGGGCCACAGAGGCTGACCACTTTTCCTCAGCGAGAAGGAAAGAAATGGTTGCAGCGTTATTTCCAGAGCTGCCTAACCTGGTTTGTCTCATTGGTCAGGACACCTTCTCCTCTTCCTTGTAGCCTGCGCAGCCCCGGGGAGCACAGCCAACGTCACATCACCTGGAACACAGCTCTTTCCAGCTCTCTTGCTGTAGCAGATATGGCTGGCAAGCAGCTTGCCTCCGGGGAGCCATGGGGGAGGTACAGCTACCCTACTGCTGTTCACGTTGCCCCTCACTCTGTGCCATGAGTGAAAGCGAGGGGAATTGCACATCCCCACAGCAATGAGCAGCTGCTTTCCATAGCCCTCTGTGGCTGCTCTTGGGCAAGTAAATAGAGCCCGTCAGTCCCTATGTGGCCTGGCCCTCATGGTGCAGCAAAGAAATGGATCTGCTGTCATCAGTCCGGTGTCTGCAGAGAGCTGTTAGACTTGCCCTGTCACAGGGAAACAGTTGGAAGCGAGAGGTTTTCTGAGGCAGCATGAGATGAAATGTGGCATGGGGCTCAGGAAGGGCGCAGCACGGAGCCAGTGTTTGCTGCAGGAAGAGGAGGATTGCTGGGAGAAACTAGGTTTTGGAGAGCGCTGGGGGTGCACAGGAGGCAACGTTCAGTTACGGTTAATCTGGTCTTACTGGGGACAGAAGAGGCAGCTTTCACTAGCTGGTCTGTAGCTGTCTTGTCCTGGCAGGGTTTCCCATCTCCAGCTGCCTGCATCAGGCAGACCAGTGCTGGGCACAGGGCAGTCAGCTTGTCACCCCACAGCGAGCCAGCCCAGCATACAGCAACAGTGGCCAGACCACTGGCTGCATTGCTGTTTCATTCCCTGTATTTATATTTATGACATTCCGAGTTACCCGTAGTGGTAGTGTCAGCATTCTGTTATTTTTTTCACGACCCGATAATTCACGGTTCTGCTGTGGTGCCTCAGACCAATGCAGGAGACAGCTCTGTGCAAGCCACAGTGGCCCATCCATTGCCAGCACCAGCCTGTAAATTGTGCTGCTTGCTGCCCTGCCAGGCAGTTTTTTTCCCCTGTTCCTTGTTAACTTCAGCAGCTGATGATCATCTTTCCCAGGTCGATGCGATTTCTGTGACACCAGAATTAGTTTTCTGCTGGTTTTATGTGCCATGCTAGGAATAACAGTCTAGCCGTAACTGCTTCTGGCTCAGATTTCCACTAGCAGACTAAATAAGGGCATTAGCCCGGTCTCCTCGATTCATTTTTGTCCATAGCACGTTGCTTTTTGTGATAAGCTTTGTAAAATGTTGTTAGGCTTTTTCCTGACATCAGTGAAGGGTAGACGAACAGACTTTGTGCCTAGAAGTGATGAATTTTAATAGCAGTGCTGCTTTAGTCCCTTCCAGCCTGCCTTCACCCTGGGATTAACTACAGACAGCCTGTGCCTCCTGCCCAGGAAATGGCTGGCTGGTTCTTGCTCTATCGTGCTTGACAGATCGCAGGCACAAGCAAAGTTTGGTGGTAGCTGCTGCTCCCATGCATCTGCTGTTGGATGTAGGTGAGGTCTTGGAAGCATCAGGCCCGTTGCGAATGTGTAGGAATATTACTGGGGTTGACTGCTGCCAGGTATAATCTTTTCTCCTTTTAGAAGTCAAAGCGCAAACACCTCTAAGCCGTTTGGAAATTATGATGTTCAGACAAGGTGTGTGGCAGAAGTTCATGGACTGAGACCCTTGAGGTCAAAGGACTCTCCAGCGAGCCCAGAGCAACCTGTTGCGTCAGGAATGGGAAAGTGAGTCCCTGTGGAAAGGACACCAGACAAAGGCAGTCCCAGCCCATTCCCTTATCTGTTGGCTAGCACTGGAAGCAAGTAGTGATTAATCCCTGTGCGCCTTGCCTTTGATGTACCACCTCCGGAGATAAGGAAATGAATGCTCTTTTGGAGCGGGAGAGAGGAGCTGGTGCCAAGGCTGGGAGGAGGGTCCTGGGAAATGCAGACCTGGGCTTGACCTGAAACCTCTCTCTCCCCAGCTTTCATCCTCATGATTATTCTGGCCCTCATCCGCATCAGCAAAGGCCAAGCTGAAGGTCACCCGTCCATAGCCCGGCTATCAGGCATCCACAATCTCTTTGGGGTGTGCGTCTACTCCTTCATGTGCCAGCACTCCCTGCCATCCCTCATCACTCCCATCTCCAAGAAGAAGCATGTCAGCAAGCTCGTGCTGCTTGATTACTTCCTGATCCTGGCTTTCTACAGCCTCCTCTCCTTCACCGCCATCTACTGCTTCCGCAACGACACCCTCATGGACATGTACACACTCAACTTCACCAACTGCGAGATCATCAACGTTGCCTTCATTCGCTACTTCCTGGGCCTCTTCCCCGTCTTCACCATCAGCACCAACTTCCCCATCATCGCGGTGACCCTGCGCAACAACTGGAAGACCCTTTTCCACAGAGAAGGGGGCACCTACCCCTGGGTGGTGGATAGGTTTGTCTTTCCTGCCATCACGCTGGTTCCCCCAGTGCTGGTGGCTTTCTGCACCCACGATCTGGAGTCCTTGGTGGGCATCACAGGAGCCTATGCTGGGAACGGGATCCAGTACCTCATCCCAGCTTTCCTGGTGTACTGCAGTCGGAAGGACACTCAGCTGGTCTTCGGCAGCGGGACGATGAACAAGCATCTCTCCCCTTTCCGACACACCTTCTGGATTGTGTTTGTGCTCATATGGGGCTTCACTTGCTTTGTCTTTGTGACTGCAAACATTGTCCTGAGTGAGTCTAAGCTCTGATGTGGGGGGTAGTGGCATGTATCCCTCTAAGCACCAGAGACTCCAGTATTTCAGCTCCCGCTCTGCGACAGTGGAGTGGGGAGAGGTAACATGAAGGGAATTTTCCAGGCCATCGGCTTGGTGACACAGGTTAGGGCTGTACACAGGCTTTCTTCTCTCCATTTTGGGTGCGGATGGAGTGGGCTCAGCCTTGTTACAGCCCCAGTTCTCAGACCCAAAGCACGGGGCTGAGCCCTGGGCAACCCATTAACCAGTGTCCATCCATTTCTGCCTTCAACTCTGTGGGAGCTTCGCTGTCTCCATCCCTGCAGTAGCTCCCTGTGTGCTGCAGGTCTCAGCACCCGGGCGAGCAGATAGCCTTGGCTACTCCCTACACTCATCGGCTAAATATCCCTTCTCCCAAAGGCAGGGATGTGCTATGCAGGAGTTTGAGACAACTGAGCCGCCTCTTTCAGCTGAGATCCCTTCTAACCAACCTTCTGCATCACTCAAGGGAAGAAATAAGGGTGGGGAGAGACCTAATTCAGAAGAAAATAATTTTGTGCTGTTACATTTTCTTTTTCTAGAGGCATTAAACTGTCTGTGCACCGTGGATTGGCTGGGATCAGGGTTCCTAAGCTTAGAACTGGATTTCTCCAGCCCAGGAGTTGACATTCACACTTCTCACCCTGTTCCCCTGTGCTGCAGCAGTCCCAGCTGAACCGAGTGGTGCCCCTGCACACACAGGGGTGCCGCCCTTCACCTTTGCAAGAGCAACTGCAGCTGCACTGGCCTGAGCTCATGTGGGCAGCGCGGTGCCTTTGGCTGGCAGAGCCCTTCTCCCTTTCACACCTCTGCACGGGGCTAGTACCTCCAGCCAGACCCCGACTCCGGGCTCCAGCGATCAGGATTTGTGGTAGCTGGGGAGGTGCTAATTACCCAGTCCTGACACGTGTGAGGCCTGGGAGAGCCCTGGCTGTGCACACTGATGCATTTCCAGCCTCCTGTGCTGGGTAATTAGCCTTGAAACAAGGTGGGTGTTAACTCAAGGGAATAGGCTTGTGCCAGGAGGCAGCAGCCATGCCCTCACTCAGCCCTGGCTGCAGGAGCAGAGCTATGGGGGAGTGAACAGTGAGACGCTGCTTCCAAAACTGGGCTTGAATACCTCCCTCTGCTTTTTCTGGTTAAGTGGGCTTTAGGCTCGTTCTTCTCGGCGTATCTGGGAATTGACCTGCCTGTTACATTCTGCACCAGTGCTATGGATGAGTCTCTGCTTTCAGGAGTGCTGGTGGACACAGTAATACCTCCCAGGGACAGGCTGGGTCCTGTGTTCCCAGGCCTTCGGGCAAAGATCACCCAGGTTTTCCTGTCAAGAGGAAGAATTTTTAAAGTTTTCACTTGAACTATTTTAACCCCCCTTATCAGAGCAGGTTCAAAGGCAGGTGCATGTCACTCGTGTTAGATCTTCTTGCCCTCTGCACTTGCTGCAGTATTAAATGTCACCGCTCACTAAAGCAAGCTTTGAACTGCAGCTCTTTTTAATCAAGCTCTGTCTTCAAGTAGGGCTTTCTGGTTTCCATATGACCTGAAGTGCTCCTCTTGGGAGAATATGCAAGTACCTGGAGCAGTATAAAAACACTTCATGGCTTTTAGAGCAAAACCCCGCACCTCTCGAGCCTGAGCGCTGCCACTGCGTCCTTGCCAAGCTGCTTGGAGAGGAACTGGGAGGACTGTTCACCTCCTTTCCAGCTTGATCCTAAACAGGCATTGGCAGCCCTCACTAGTGAATTTAAATGTCCCCAAGTGCTCTGGAGAAGCTGATGTGGCATCTTCAGTGCTAGATTAACAAGTTACTTTACAGGTAGCTGATGTCTCTTTTAGGAAGAGGTAGGTTGGAGGGCAAATCCACAGGGTAGTTTTGCTGAGGGCCACCTCTGAGGCAGCTGGGAGCTGGGCAGAGCCAGAGGGAAGAATTTAATGCTGATGAAATGAGCCTTTGGGAAGCTGGAGAGGCGGCAGGAGCCGTTCCTCGGCACAAGAGCACAGGTGTGGGTTTATGGAGGAGGAACTGCCTACCCTGGGCTGCCTGTGTGTTGCAAAGCCCTTGGCTCAGCCTCTATCCCTTCAAGTGCCCATTTCAGTCTCTTGCCTTCCCATTAAAATGTCATTTTTCTGTTAGTTCATCTCGCCTCATCCTCCCTTGCCCTCTTCAGGCTGCTCTTGGTCTTTCCTCCCTTCCCACCCCTACTTCCTACTGGGCTGCCTCTCAGCTCTCTCATGTGGGGTGGGAGGAGAGCACCTGGCACCCTGCTCCTGCCATCTCTTAGTTTAAAAATGTGCCTTCTCCTCCCTGGCCTGGGTGACATCTATCTGCCTCCTCACACTATGGGTGGCTCTGACTTGTGAGGGGCCTTGCCTGTGTGAGCTGCTTGGGTCCGGGGTATGGATGCAGTGGTGCAGTGAGGATTCACATCCTTCGCCGTGGTCCCTCACCCTGAAAGTTTTGGGTCCCTACAGAGCACAAGCACTTTCTTAAATAAATAACCACCAATTCCCAGACACCCTCTGTCCTTGCACAGCAGCAAAACCAATCTATCCCAGGAATCGGGGTGGTTAAGGGAAAAAGGCTCCACTGCAGAGAGAGCATTTTTCATATAAAACATGACATAGCAATGCCTTAAAAGTTACTGGAGAAAGTGAGAAGGGAAGGGCTCAGTGGGGGATGCTGGATGACCCCAGCTCAATGCAGGGCAGGAGCTCCCTCCTCTCACCCATCACACGTGAGTCTATTTTTATTCGGCTGTTATCAACACTAACAACAACTCATTATTACAGGTTTCTCACGTGATGCTTGTCCTGACTGTAATTAGTTTCCAGAAAAAGTGGGATTAAAACCAATAAACTGCACATTATGCATCTGGTTTACTCTGGCTTCTTTTTCCACCCCTTTCTTCCTCCTGAGCAGCTATTCCTGGAGGGGACGACTGTGACGGATGGGGCCGCGGGCCAAGGAGAAATGGCAAGTGGAGAGGCTAATGGAGACCCTCACCTCTTCTTCTCTATTAGCCTCCTGCAACTCTGGGTGGTAGCTGCAAACTCAATTAAAACATCTGTACTTTCCTCTTCTCAATTACGCCTGCTTACACTTAAAACCAAACAAATTGAATTGCTCTGCTGCCTCGGGCTGCAAAAGCAGTTTCTGCCAACAAATTTATTATTGCCGTAAAGCGCAGCTTGATTTATGTTAAAATATTAAACCACATCTTTATGATGGAAATAAACACTTTCTGTTGCGATTCTCTCAAAGGATCTCACGAGCAGTGGAGGATCTGGGGGCTTGGGCTGTAAATCTGAGACCAAACTGGCAGTGGAGATGGATTTGGTCTTTTGCAGCACTTTGAAGAGCAACGGCCAGCAAAGGTGAAATAAAAAACCTTGAGCTGGAGAGGCAGGTTTAGACAAGGCTTGAATGTCGTGGAGGAGCAGTGTGGCGCTTGCAGGGGAGATTTGGCCTTTCCCCCACATAGCTTTAGCAGCCAAGCCCTGATCCCAGGAGCTTTCAGCTCGGCCGTGGGGACTCCTGGCAGCCTGGGTGGCTTCATGCTGGGGTACAGTACAGCTTCCTCTAGGCCAACAGCCAGTACCCATCTGACCTCCACCCAGGGGACAAGAAGTGCAACCACACAGCTGGCAGGGACCTGAAGTGGTGAGATCTCAGGAAAGGATCTATGCCATTGCTTTGCTCTGACAGGAGGCAGGAACCAGGAGGTGGCTGTGTGTGCTGTTCTTTTTGGCATCCTTGGGCATAGGCACAGCAACACCCAGCTCTCACTGTACTAGCACCCAACGTGCTCCTGGCCTTGTGCCTTCTCCAATTTGTGATTTAACCAGCTGCCCTGACCCAGCTACCTGCTCACCATAGCAGCTCCAGCATATCCTCCCCATTGGGAACCACTTCCCTGTGGCTGACCCGAGTTATGCAGGCAGTGAAAATGATAGGTGCCATGGCCCCTGCTATTTGGCAGAGAGAGGCAGCTGGTGAGTGCTGGGTCAGTTGCTCAGCTGGGGAGCATTGCCTACTCCCCAGCCCTAAGCTGGGCTGAGCCCAGGAGGCCAGCAGTGAGCTGCTGTATTTCTTTTTGCACATAATCGGCAGCCTGCAGCGTCCCAGGGCAGAGCGGATGCCAGCGCCGGCTGAATTAAAAAGTGATTGATTAGACAATTTCACCAAAAAGAAATAATATCCCTCAGTGGCTGTTGAGCGCTAAACTACCCAAGCCCAGCTCTGGAAAGCCCAGGCAGAGGGTGCGTCCAGGCTGCTGCTTCACTGGGGATTCGTCCCTAGTGTGCCCCAGGGTGAAGGGATGTTGCAGGGAGCCCCTTCGTCCACGGGGGTCACACAACTCCCACCCGCTCTACTCGGTCCCCTGTGCCCCATCCAGCTCCTCTCCCACCAGTGCCCAGTTCAGCAGCTGGAATGGGAGATAACTGAGCTCTGACATCCCAATTAGCATATAAAGATGACAATGCAAATCCCACCATGGGGGCAGGGGATGTGGGTGCTGGGAATGGGGCCTTACCCTGGGGTGCTGACACCCACCACTTGGGTTCCCCTTGCCTGGGAGCACCCGAGTCCCTCATCCCTCATTGCCCTCAGCCTCTGCAGCAAAGCCCTTCCATAAAACATGAAGCAAATCCATTTTGCCTCTGCTGAGTCACCAGGGACATCACTAATTAATTTAAACCATGGGTTGGGAATTTTAGATTTGTAGGTTTTTTTACCCTTTTTCTGTTCTTTTGTTCTCCCAACTCCAACCCCACCTTGGGCTTGGCCCCAGCTCTAAAGGTGCAGCTGTAACTGGTGGCTTCTGGAGCCAGAAAGTCACGACTCAAGAGGGTAAAACTCCTCAGGGTAGCTCCTAGGGACTAGTCTCTCACCCCCAGGGGTACCCAGCTGGGGCAATCTGCCCCAAGCAAGTGGGTGCCATGGCCTGGGGCAGCCTGGAGGATCCCCTCATCTTCATCTAGGTTTATTTACTTATGGTCTTTATTTATATCCTAGCACCTCCCTCCCTGCCAGGAGGCTTCAAGGGGCTGCCAAAGCAATTAAGAGACAATTGGGATGATAAATAAGTAAAGGGAATTAAAGTGCCCGCACCAGTATGTGATAGCAGCCAGGCTGGGGGATGGGGGAGGCACTGGCTGGATTTAAACCCAGGCAGGCGGGTGGAAGGATTGACAGCTGGATGGACAGACAGACATCGCTGGTACTTTCATCCCTGGACCACACATGGCTGGGCCCTTCCCTTCCCAGGGAAAGGGCTGGGTTAGACACGAACAGCAGGAGAAGAATTAAACCTAGCTCCAATGTCTCACCTGATTGATGGCTCCACAGCCCTGGGATGGCAGGAGGAATTTTTTCCCTTTCCTATTCCCCACCGCACACCTTCCTGAGGCTTCTCTGCCATGCAGCAGCTCCCTGCCTGGTTGGCAGCCACAGGCACATCCCTGTGCCGGGGCTCAGCAGGAAGGAGACCTGAGCAGGGAGGGTGTGCCCCGGGCCATGAGCATCCCCCTGACAGCAGGTAGAGCCAAGGGCAGCCCCTGGCTCATGGCTGGATAGTGGAAGAAGGGTCTCCAGATGGTTGAAAAATGTCTCTTTAATGACCTAGACATGATGTTTCAAGTCCTTTGAATGAAACCAAGATGTGACGGCAATGCGGCAGCAATGAGTTTGGGGTCACCAATACCAGCCCTGCCTGCGGGGACAGCCTGAGCCGACACACACTGGGCCCCACCAGTTCCTCTGACCCCACCACAGAGTGCACAGGACCACCCAAGCTGCTTGGAGCATCCCGCTGCAGAGTTGCTAGACCCCAGGAGCTGGACCCCAGTCAGGAGCCACTGGCCAGCCCTTGGGGACAGCTAGCCAAAGGGCAGGCAGACAAGTGCAGACACTGCACCGGCCCCCACCCCTCACACCTCTGACTCTAGGCTGGAGACCCGCCGCCAGGACCCACCAGTGCAGGGACTCGTTACCCCAGGGACCACCAGCGGGTCCCTCCTGTTGGTGCCCAGTGCCCGCAGCAGGACTGGCTCTCCCCGCCGCCCACAGTCTCTGCAGCCACTGTCCCAGCGCCCGGCAGCCCGGCCACAGCCCCCTGGCACCCCGGGGTGCTGGTGGAGCGGCAGGGACCCCCGAGACACATTCCCCAGGTAGAGGGGCAGGTTGGAGTAGGAGTCCAGGCAGGTGTAGGCCCTGCACACCGGCATGGTGGCGGTGGCACGGGAGTTCTGCCGACAGGCCTCACGGTAGGATGGCAGCCTGGCCTGGCAGGATGCCAGCTGGCCAGGAGCCTGGGCACAGCGCAGGCCACAGCTGTAGCCAGCTTCAGCCTCGGGGAAGAGGTCGGGCACGTCAGGGCGGGCAAGTAGGTGGGCAGCACCGCAGCGCCGCGGCCCCCCAGGATGTCGCTTCTCGCCCCGTTCCCCAGCTGCCCTGGCCGAGGTCACCCGCCGGCCCGGCTTCTCCCGCTCCAGCCGGGCCAGCTCACCCCTGGCTCTACAAGTCCTAGTGGCTTTTGATAAGCTTCCGTGAGGGCAGGATGGAGACAAGAAGGGGCTGCCCACCTCCTGCCTCTTCTCTGCTGCAGAGAGCAGCCAGGGAAGCGTCCCTGAGACCCCATGTCCGCCGTTGCCCTGGAGCAGAGGGTTGTTCTGCAGCCTCTTGCCCTGCCCTGCCGGCCGCTTGTGCTCCTTGTAGATGTCCGGCAGCGGGAGGTCCCTGGGGGATGTGGAGGGTGGGAGAGGAGCCCCAATGTGGTTCCCCACCAGGACTTGCTCCCCTAAATCCCCCCCTGGGTTGGTCCTCACCAAGAGGTGGGGTAAACCTGAGAGGGCTTCATTCCCCACACAGCTACCCTGAAACTTCACAGGGTGGAAGAGGCGGGGGACATGTTCATTTGCCCCTCTCCACTTGTCCCCAGGCAGCCAGGAGTCCACAGAAATGGGCTGCGGCAATGGCATCCCCAGGGCAGTACCCTTGGGTGTGTAGGCTCTACCCAGCTTCTCAGAGAGGGCTGGGCCAGAGGAAGGGGCTCGGTGGGCACCAGTGCTGTTCTGCACCACGAGCTGGGGTGTCCTCAAGGAGAAGGTGGTCTGGAGACGCTCGCTGCGGCTGCTCCAGTCCTCGATGGTGCGTGTGGCCTGCTCCAGCGAGCCCCCAACACTGGCCGTGGACACCATCTCCTTGGCCGCCTGCAGCATCTTCAGCACGTTGGCCTGCGCTGAGTTGGCAGTGACGTCGGGGGTAGGTGCCCGCCCAGGACTTGCCAGGGTCTGCACCCCACTGAAGCAGCTGTAGATGCCCTGCAGACAAAAGGAGTGGCCACCATGAGCAGGGTCAATGGGGTCCTGCACCAACCAAGCCACACTGATAAGGGTGCTCTTGACAGCATCCATGTCCCCAAGTGCTGATGCCACCCTCCATTACCCCTTTCCCCAGGGTGATGCAGGATCACTCCCAGGGCTGAGCCCTTTCCCTAAAACCTGGCTTTTCATGGCCTCAGGATGTGTCAGGGAGGTTTAGGTTGGATATTAGGAAAAGTTCTTCCCCTAAAGGGTTGTGAAGCTCTGATGCAGACTGCACAAGGTAGTGGTGGAGTCCCTGTGCCTGGAGGGATTTAAAAGGTGGAGAGATGCAGTGCAAGGGACATGGGCTAGTGGGGACCTGGCAGTGCTGGGTCAATGATTGGACTTAATGTTCTTGAAGGTCTCTGCCAACCAAAACAATTCTGTGATGCCATGATTTTCTCCCCTGCCAAGAGCTCACGTCAGTATGACCATCTCCAATCTCATGCGGGTCAAAAGGACGGTGCCCACCCAGCCATGGCCATCCCCATGAGACGACTCTTAAGAGCCTCTGGCAGCATTACTCACCCTGCTGATGGCCAGGAGAAAATCAAGTTTATGGGACTTGGGCACGGAGTGACGCAGCTTCCAGTAGACAAGATGCTCCCAGGCGAAGACCAGCAGGCTCAGTCCCATGGCCACCAGCAGCATGTAGAAAACCCCAGCCATGTTGTCAATGTCCAGCTTGCTGCTCATCACCTCGTTCTTCTCATTCTGGCAGATCCCTGACAGCCAAACTGTCTCCAGCTTCTGGG
Source organism: Rhinopomastus cyanomelas (assembly GCA_013400115.1). Lineage (NCBI taxonomy): Eukaryota > Metazoa > Chordata > Aves > Bucerotiformes > Rhinopomastidae > Rhinopomastus > Rhinopomastus cyanomelas. The sequence goes on from VXBP01003135.1 coordinate 245,193, forward strand.
TCTCTCCTTGGAGGGGAACACACAGCAGTGGGAGGTGAGGGTGTATGAGAGTGTCCCCCCTTGGCACTATCCCCGTTAAGTACAGTCCCTCCCCACCATGGTTGGAGTTGGAGAAAGCCACTCTGGAGCTGGTTTCACCTAGTCTTTGCTTCTGCCCTTGGCCTGAGCATCCCACCAGACACATGTCCTTCTCCAGGGTCCTCCTCTTTCTCTGTCCCACACCCATGTGGAACCAGCTGTCCCCTTCCTAGGCTTCTCATCCTCAGACATTGTGCACAGCCTTCTCCGGGATTTGTCCATGTTCCTCCAGGAAGAGGAGGAACCCCAGAGGAAATTACCTCCTCCAGCACCCAGCTGAAGAGATGCTGCTGGATTTAATGTTCCCAGAAAGGAGCTGTGGAGGCTGCACAGGGCTTGGGGACCAAAGCCCTGGTCCCTTGGTTGGGCTGCAGGGCTGGGATGAGGATGGGGACAGGGCTAACAAGAAGCTTGCCTGGGCACTCACCATCTCCCAGGAACTGGAGCAGAGCCAGGTCGATGGCCCTTTTCCAACGAGAGTCCTTCTGCAGGGCGATGCCATAGCCTGTGGTGGCAAACACCTTCCCACTGCCGATGGTTACCAGCTTGCAGCCCTCATCCTTACCCGCCATGTAGTTGAGCACTGCTGCATCGTAGATGAAGGCATCCAGCTTTCTGCCCACCAAAGGGAGGGAGAGAGAGGGGAGGGGCAGGTGGCCATTTGTGTGGAGCTCTACCCCTTTCAGATAGTTCTAGCCCATCTGGAGGGGTTGTGTCCTCTTTGGGGGAGTCTCTGCACCATCTTGGAGAGCGATCACCCCACTTGGAGGTGGGGAGGGGGAGAGTGCCCAACCTGAGGGCTGTACCCCATTTGGAGGAGTCATACCCAACAGGGGGTGGCTGCATCCATTTTGGGGTGAGCTATATGAAGCTGTTGCCCATCTGCCAGGCGGTTGTACCATATTTGGGAGTGCCATACCTCATGCAGCAAAGCTGCACAGACCCATTTTCCATCTGGGAAAGCTGTACCCAGCCTGGGTACCCCATATCTCACTTGGGGGGTGGGGAGTGTGGGGGGTTATACCCCATTACAAGGAGCCATACCCCATTTTGAGGCTGGTGAGGGCATCCTCCACGGAGCGCTGGTTGTACTTCACCATGTGGGTGTGCATGTCAGGGTAGTTGCTGCGGATGTTCCTCTCGGTGCTGCCGTTGGGGACGGTGCCAAAGCGGAATGGGGGGTACTGCTCCTGCGGCTTCTGGAACTGCAATGGGGAGCCCCCAGGGAGCAGCATCACATCACGTCCCTGTCTCTGCTGTGTTCTCAGCATGTCTCCCCCTCCATCCACCTACCCATACCCCACTGGCTGCCAGTGACATTCAGCCCTGACAAAAAAACCTTCTGATGTTGTAAGGATCCCAACCCCACCATCAGCCCCACCTTCCTGTCGCTGAGCCCCGACACAGTGTCGATGTACTGCTCCTGGATCATGAAGGCAGCCAGGTTGGCTGTGTAGCTGGCAAGGAAGATGACAGCGAAGAAGGCCCAGATGAGCACCATGATCTTGCTGGTGGTGCCTTTGGGATTCTCAATGGGCACCGAGTTGTTGAAGACCAGAGCCCAGAGTAGCCACACTGACTTGCCAATAGTGAAGGAGGGACCTCCCGGCCCTGTGGGTAGAGGGGACAGAGGGGACAGCCATCAGCCTGGCCAGAGGGGTGTGTGGCCCCACTCTGCTCCCACCTTCTCCTACTCACTCTTGCCGCTTGTGAGGTTCTGGTTGTAGCCAACGGGGCTGAAATACTCGAACACGAAGACGGTGACGGCCACCACGGTGAGGCACATCACAAACATCATGACCCACACGGCCGGGCTGTAAGGCTCTGCAAGGCAAGTGGGAGACCATCAGCCCCCCCCGATCACCCCACACTCCCCTGAAGGCTCCTAGAAGCCCCCTGACAACAGACAGGGCTCATCCTCCTGAACTTTGCCCCTCCTCAGACAGGGGCTGGCAGTGCTGCAGCCCAGCAGATCCTCAAGAACTCAGGAGGGAAGTGGGATACTGCAGGAGGGGAGTGCAGTGCTGCTGGGGATGCTTAGGATGGGGGATTCAGCCCTGCTCCAACCAGGAGATGCTCATGAGATGCTGCCCATCTCTACGGGTGTCCCCCGTGATGGCTCTGGCCACGAGACAGTGCCTGCAGTGGGCATGGGACCAGTCCTAGAGAGCCCCCTGGATGCTGGGGTTGGGCAGCAAGCCCCTGCCTGCCTAGGATTAGCCAGGCTGGGGTGGCAGGAGCTACAAGGATGCATCCAAGCCCTTAACACACGGCTGCTGAGGTCCATTTGTCAGCATGTCCTTCGCTGTCAGCAAGGAGAGGCCTCCCCTGATGGGGCTGCAGCTCATTAGCGCAGAAGGAAGCAGGTGCAAGGACTATGGACCCCGAACTGGGGTGGGACACCCTGGTCATCCCTGGGGCCACTGAAGGTGGCCCCTGCTTTGGGGAAAGGGGGGTTTGGGCACTATGGGAAGGGGGGACAGGACGGGGAAGATGTGGCCAGACTGGCAGTGGCCCTCACTCCACAGCATCAGTGACACCAACACCCACCCACACCCATCTGCTCCCACCCACCGAGTGGGGGGTGCCACTGCCGTTCCCTTGCCAAAAGCTGAGAGCCCTGCCCAAGCGCTCAGGTTGAATTTGTGTGATGACCTTGGCCAGTCTCCTCCTCCCCTTCCTAGGCTTTGCTTTTTGAAAACTCATTAAATAAAACTTTTAGCACACAGTTTCCCACAGCCAGCTGAGCGATGAGCTCTGCTGATGGTGGCATAGAAAGGTCCCCAGAGCAGAGCTCAGAGCTGGCAAATCCCCCTTTATCTCCCCCCACCACACAAATACGGAAGAAAGCACCGATCCCAGCCCCTGTCTCTAATAAAGGGATTATTCAGGCCCGGGGAAGAGGAAGCCCCAAATCCAGCAGCACAAGCTCCTTCCCTTATGACTTTGGCTTTTTTCCCCCCAAAGTTATTAAAACTGAGCAAGATTTCTAATTTGCATTTTGGAGGAGTTGAACCCGCAGAGAGGCAGATGGACAGAAGGACACACAGCTCACCCAGGAAGGCCGATGGGGAGACGGTGCCATTGCTCCTGGCCACCATGACACTAATGCCCGTCTCCACAAAGGGCACGGAGAAGTCCACGATCTCAGAGCGCTCCTCGTTGATGGTGAGGGAGCCGATGGCCATGTCCGCCCGTTTGTAGTACACCTGGGGAACGGGATGGGTATAGAGGGTGTTGAGATAGACAGATGGACAGCGAGACCCAGACCACCTTCCCCAGGGATCTCCTCATCTCCAGCATTTACAACCTAAACTTCGGGGCTTATTTTTAAAACATCAACTTCTTAAATGATCCTGAGACAAATACAGCCAGCTGGGAGGGGGGAGGGGTGTAACTAAACAGCTGACTCTCTCCTCATTCTCCGCCAAGCCTTGCCCAGAAGCTCCTGCTAGGCTGTCCCCCACCCAGAGTCCCATCACAAGCAGCCTGACCCTGTCTCCAGCAGAAAAAAACCCTGAGCAAGTGACAGAATCATAAAATCATTAAGGTTGTAAGAGACCTACAAGATGATCCAGTCCAACTACCAATGATGTCCCCTGGGGAGGGCCTATGGTGGAGTCTGGACCTGCCCACCCTTACCTCACCAATCATGCCATTCCAGACCCCGCGCACAATCTTGCCATGTTTGCCATTGGTCACCAGGTAGAGGTCGTAGGAGAACTTCACTGCCTTGGCCAGCTTCTTCAGGATGTCAATGCAGAAGCCCTTGCAGCACAGCTTGGTGTAGGGATCCACGAGGCCATCGCCACTGAAACCACAGCAGGATAAATGAGCTGAATCAACCAAAGATGCTCTGAGCACCCTAGTGACCCCCAGACACCAAGTACCTGGGCAGCAGTGACCAGTACTTGCCAACGTCCATCCCCAGTGCTCACCTCTGGGAGGAGTTGGTCTGCTTGCGGCAGGGCACGGTGTTGCGCACACACACCCCGGTGCTGGGGTCTGTGTTCTCCACAATGACGAAGGGTCTCTCCTCCAGCGTGGCCACCGTCAGGTGTCGGTTATCCACCACAGGTTGCATGAAGGCGCCATAGCGGGGCCACACCGGGTACTTCATGTGGATGATGCCTTTCTCCCACTTGCCCACCTGTCCCCAGGGGAGAGCACTGTCACCCCAGTGAGGGGTTCTGGGAGTCACACGGTGGCTCCATGTCCATCTACTCCAACACATTCAGGACTCAGTTCTCACAAAGCATCACCAGGCTGGAGCTCAGCCATGGTGAGACCCATCTCAGCATCCCTCATGCACCCACTGACTGTGGAACAAGGTGTTTCCTCCTGAGCTCCAAGCACTGGGCTTAGCTGGGTACAAACTTGCCCCCAAAACATTTTTAAATGATTAAAAACACCCCAAACCTCTACACAGCTTGTTTCAGGTCTAGGTCTTTGGCTGCTGCTCTCTAGAGATGAGCAGCTGCTCTTCTGCCTGTTTTAGAACTTTTTACATAAATTAATTGCAGGGGAAAACCCACATTTCTTGGCAGAGCTTGAGCACCCAGGATTGCCATGAAGTCCCATCACGGGCCTCTGGTACCAGCCAAGCACAGACTCAGGCTCACCCTGCCCAGCCACACCCCTTCAGTGTGCCCATCCCAGGAGGACCAAGGCTCCTACCATCTCCCAGAGCCGATGCTGGTTGAGTGAGATCACCACCATGGTGGGCCTGACCAAGTAGCCACCTTCATTGAAAGAGAAATCCTTGTGCTCCCATGTCACGTTGAGGAGGTGCCTGGTGGGACACAACACCTGTAAGTCCCTAGCCATGCAGCCCAGCCTCATACAACTGCTCTCCTTCTTCTCCTGAGCCCAGGCTGTAACAGGTCCCACAGAGCAACATGAGGCTGAGAGCTGGGGACTAGGGTTAGCCCCTACGTGAGGGGCAGCAAGGAGCTGCAGAACGCCCCATTGGTGAGGAGGATCTGAGAATGAACCACTGCAGGGCTGAGGATGCACAGACTGCTTCAGCAGCCCTGAGGTGCCACATCTGCACCGCCAAGCAGAGCTGTGAAACCCCCCCCGAGACCTCCATGGGTCTGGGGTCATGGAGAAGCAAGGCAAAAGGCTGCCCTGGGGAGACAGTCCCGGAGAAACCCAGCCCAGGGGTATGGACGACCAGCTGCAGCCCGCACTGTGCATCATTCCCCCCACCAGCTCCACTCTCCTTCTCTGCCCCTTCCTCCTCTCTTTCCTCACTCTCCCATTCCATACTCATCCCAGTGTGTTCCCAAGCCTCACCGGTAGAAGCTGGTGTTGGTAGTGGTGGCCCCGGCGGGTGCCCAGCAGTTCCGTCCCACCTCTGGCAGGTAGCCATGAGCCCGGAAGAAGCTGGCGGCCCCCATGGCAATGATGGCCACCCCATTCCGCACCTTCTGGCGCAGGCTCAGCTTCCAGCTCTCCGTCACCACGCTGATGAGCCCAACAGGGAAGGAGGCAGGGGGCACCTCCATATTGCCCACCGCCATGCTGGGCACAATCCAGACATAGCCTGGCCCCACAAGGCCAGCTTGCTCCGCCATGGCAAAGAGGTACTCGGCCTCCTCTCGCGAGCAGTAGACAATAAGGACCTGGGCATCAATCTGCCGCAGGAGCCGCTGCGTCCTGGAATTGCTCCGCTCCTGGCTCATCTCGAAGGTGACCACCTCCTGCAGCTCCCAGCCGAAGTAGCTGGCGTCCGTGAAGGAGCGGATGATGTCCAGGAAGATGTTGTAGCCAGGGTAGAGGCTGGTGATGACAGTGAAAGAGCTCCAGTCATATTCCTCCAGCACTTTGAAGATCACCTGGATTTGCTGCTCAATGGAGACACCCAACTGCAGGAAAGCTGAACCAGGCTCCTGTAGGAGGAGAAGGGATCAGAAGCTGCTCTGGCATCAAGATCCAGGACTCTTGCACTTGTACAAGACACCGTGAATTTGCTATCATGAGGTTCAAGGGAGCCACAAACTGGCAGGTTTCATGGGCTGGAGACACTCAACATGGGACTGATCCAATCATGTTCTCTAAGGACCCTCGACCCGTGCAAAGAATCAAGCCCTTTCTGTGGCCTCTCCTACATTTTTCAGCTTGTTGATAAGAATCCATCCATCCATCCTCCAAACGAAGGAGACCAACCATTTCTCCTTAAACCAGAAGATGGAGCATAAATCCCATCCCAGCTCTGACCTGCTACCTGCTGCCGGAGTCCATGCAGCTCCTTCCCTCCCACCCTACCTCCCCAGCCATCTGGCCTCTCATTAGCAAACCTTAATTGATCTGATTCTGTCTTAAATGATTCAGTGAATGGCATTTGCAGAAGGTCGCATGCAGGTGGAAGGGTTATGTCACCCAGACACCCCTCCCCCCCGCAACTCCTGAGAGGTAGCTTTTCCAGCAAGGCTGGTGGGGTGAGCCCCAGGGAGTCCCAGCCAAGTTGTTGCTGCAGATCTCAGAACCATGGGAGACAGAAAAAGAGGCTGAGTCCTTCAGACAGGTCTCTCCACCACTTCTAAAACACCCAGTCCCTGAAGAAAGCTGCAGAAAACCATCCTGATCACAGCAAATCCATGGCTGACTTTTAGTTGCCTGAGCTCCACCTGAGCCCTCCACACCCACCCCAGCCCATTGCATCCACTTGAGCCCACTGCACCCACCACCACCCATCCACAGCAAGCAGCAGCTCAGGGTGATCTGAGCACCAGTTAGTGCAACTGGAGCTGTTGAAGTGCCATCCAGGGGCTTTAGACACCAAAACAGAGCATAAAACCAGTGCCCTAAGGCACAGCAGGGTCTCCAGACCAGGGGTTGCTCCACAGAGCACAAGTCATTGCCGGGACCCACCCAGAGCCCAGGCTGGGCAGGGTAAGACAAGCAGCCAGGAGGAGATAATCCAGATCTCCTCGCCAGTAGGAATGGGACCCTCACCACAGCCTATCGCTGCCCACCCAGCACTCTGCAGCCCAGATCCAGCTCTCCCTGTCGACAGCACCTCCCTGCAGGCAGTGACAGTGACAGACAGTGATGGAGACAGTAACGGCGTCTGACACCAGAAAATGGCAGAGAAGTCAAAGATCCTGATTTGGCCCAACAGTGCAGCTGAGATCAGTGCTGCAGACAAGGGAGGCTTCTCCGTGCCTCTCCTCCTGATCCAGCCCCATCAGGAGGAAGAAGGATGGGACATGCTAACCCTACTCCGACCCTCATAACCCCAGTGCCTCAACCCCAGCACCCTGTGATGGGCACAGCCTGGAGAAAATGGGAACCAAGACACCAGGGAAGGTCCCTCTGTGGGTCACTGAAATTCTCTCCCACATCCCATCAACAGGGTAACCCCTAGAAGTCCCCTCTGTGTCTCACATCCCCATTTGGCCATGGTGCTGCAGCCACCTGGCTGTGCTGCAGCGCAGCAGCTCCTCTGCCCTCCAGCCTTTCACATCCCTTATCCACCCCTCTCTAACAATCTCTTGTTTCTCCCATCCGTTTGGTGCCCCAGCAATAAATGCCAGTGAATGCCTCACCTTTGGGGTCAGAACCACAGCAGACCCTCCACTGATGCTGATGACAGGGACCTGGGTCTGGGAGGAGACGAAGTCAAGGATCTGAGCCACTGCTTCTGTGCCTACATTGTCCTCAAAGACGATGCCGTGGATCTTGTGGCTGGCAAGGATGTTGCAGATCTGGGTGAGAAGGGTGCTGGGGTTGGTGTTGTTGACGATGACGGTGATGGGGTGGATCTCCAGGGGCATATCCAGGAAGCTCTGGGGACTCAGGCGGGAGCGGATGTGTAGGGGGTAGGACGTGCCCCCAAACACCACGGCCACGTTGACCACTGGCTCCGCAGGGCCCGGCAGTAGGATGTCCGTGAAGGCAGCCAAGCAGCCCAGCACCATCGATAGTAGCAGAGCGGGCACCAGCACTCTGCCCATGTCCACCGCCACGTCCCTGCTGGGATGGGACACAGCTGCTCACATCCGTCTGCTTGCCAGCACTCCCCCAGCACTCCCTGTCCTGCTCAGACCAGCCCTACCCACCACCCCACAGAAGCACCAGTGTGGGGTGACCCCAGGGAGAGAGGGAGACTGTTGCTCTTTGGAGGCTGGGTGTGGTGGAGGGATAACTGCAGACTTGTATCTTCAGCCCTCCCCATACATCCTACTGCTGTGGGTGTACACACAGCTGGTTGGTGGGGCTGGGGACAAGGCCCCACCAACCAGTAACCTTTTCCAGCCAGTCCCCAATTCCCATCAACACCTAATCCCCTTAGCACCGCCCTGCTCTCAGTCCCATAGCCCTCCCATCCCACCCTCGCAAAAAACCACCACTGCTATGATGCTCCTTAACGCTCCTTCTACCAGGGATGGAGACAGCAGTGAGAGGTACTGGTAGAAGCTGGCAGCTCCCAGGTGTTTCTCCACAGCTACCAGGCACCTTCCACACATAAAGGCTTTGCCCTTGAGGGACAGCTCAACCCTGCAGCCCCCATGTTTGAATTCTGGAAACCCCACAGTCCCTGGAGCAGCCAGTCCCCTGTCTGTCTGCCTCCCTGTCCCCTGCCCATCACCCTGCCCCAGCCCCCTCACTGCTGCTTCCCAAATTCCAACCAAAGCACCCACCTGGCCCCACTTTCTCCAAGTTCCATCCCCCAGATGCCATCCCTCAGCTTTTCCTCCCACCTTTCCCTCCTGTTGTCATCACACCCACCTGCTGGTTGCACCCTAAAGCCAGCCTCTGGGGTGGTATTTGGACATGTCCTCCCTGACAGAGCTCCAATTCCCCACCAACTGTGGGTGCCCAGCCCACTGCAAGTTGGGGGACTGTCTCTGTGGAGAGGACACATCCCTGCTCACAGCCTCGCACTGGGGATGACCCCTTCCTTGGAGCCTGTAGGCAAAACCAGCCCATGGTAAGACCTGCAGCCAGGGTCATCCAGCTCCCTCTGAACCTTGTGTTCCCCCAGGGCCACCACCCTGGGGACAGTGAGGAGGGGGACAAGCAGCCCTCTGCATTGGCACCGGCCACATGCTGTTGTGGCTTCATGCAGCAAGATGCCAGCTGGTGCTCAGAAATGTCACTCGCAATTAAAAGCTGCTGTTGCTTAACACATCCTTGGCACAGCCAGAGGAGCCCCTCACCCAGTCCTGGAAGGTTTTGGGGTCCGAGCTGCCCCGAGGACCTTCACCCCAATACCCATCTGTGCTGCAGTGATGGACAACCCGTGGGTGCACTGTGAAACCACCATGAGACGGACTGAAAATGCAAGAAATAAACCAAATAGCTGCTGGACTGGGCACCCTGCGAGAGCTGCTTGAAGCAGATTGGAGCACCAGGGCTGCCACCTCCAGACAGGGACCGTGAACCTCACACCCCCTGCTGCAACCCATATGGGTCCCAGGAGAACTTGAGCACCCAACCGGGCACTGACGCTCACCAGACTGCAATGCTCTTGGCCAGAGGGGTTCTGCAAGACATGACCCACCCCAGCACCCACCATCACCCAGGGGGGTTCCCCCTGGTTGGCTGCATCCCTCTCCGCACCCACACTGCAGCCAGATGAGTCGCAGGAGCCGCAGTACCACCGTGATGGGCACAGTGGGGCCCTTGGCTGGAGCGGGTGGTGGGTGGTGGGTGAGTCACGCCGCATTGGCAGCATCCCTCACTCCACCACAGCCAGCCCCGCGGTGGGGCAGCTCGTACTGGCCACTCCTCACTGTGAATTCCCAGGTATTTTTAGTCCTGTGATAATTAATTCATTAGGAATCCGGCATCAGCTACCAGAGCAGAGAGGAAGAGGAGCAACACGCCACCCAAAACAAACAGAGCCACTCTCCCAGCAGCTCTGCCCGTCTGAACCCTCCTCAAGGGCATTTAAATATACTCTGGGCTCTTGTGGTGACTGATTGGGTTTGCTCGTGCCAGCCCTGGCACCTGACCCATCCTGGACCATCACTCTCCTCTTCCTCAACCTAGATCTTCCCTGTGCTTGGGAGCCTTTTCTAACACCAGGTCATCCAAGTATGGGCCAGCAAACCCCTCCTGAAGGGGTTGCCCTGCACCCAGCTGCGACAGGAAGTAGATTGGAGCAAACTGATTTTAGGTTGGACCAAGCCGCAGGTAGAAAGCATCTCCTCACTACCAAGAGCACGATAGCAGCAGCAGAGAGGAGGCAGACTTGGGCACCCCACATCCTCCAGCTACTACTGAGACAAACAGGGGAATTAATTTCAATCCTTCCCAGGAATCTGGTGCCACTGGCCAGAGCCAAGCCGCTTGCTGCAGCCCTTAGTGGCTGCGCAGGAGGATGGAGGGTTTAGGGCCAGTGAGCCTGCGTCTGGGGTTGGAGCCAGGGCTGCTCCAAAATGGCTGGATTTGGGATGTAGGAGCAGTCAGCTCCTGCAGCCCAGATAACTCCATGTCCTTCCAGCCTGTTTTTGCCAGGAAAGAGGTGCAAGAAAATGTAGGGTTTTGTGGGGAAGGCAAATTGCAGGACAGCGGTGGAGGCAGAGGAAGAACCAAGACCATCCCTGCATGGCAGCCAGAGCCAGGGCTGCTCTTGGACTCAGCACAGCAAAGCCCCCATGGACTTAGAAAGAAAAAAATCCCCATTTTTCAACCTCTTGCAGTGAGCACTGCGTAATTGTTCCTGCGGGCCTTTCCCCAAAGGTGGTTTGTCCAGCCAAGCAAAGGTCCAGTGGCCAGGCTGGAACAGGAGGAAGGTGGCCCCGGCCAGGAGCCCAGGCAAGGCTTTGTCACTTCCCAGTAGCCTCCTTGGGGACAACAGGACCCCCAAGGAGCTGCTGGGTGGCTTTGGCTGTCTGGTTTTAATTGCTTTGGAGTGGTTTTGAGCAGGTTAACCCCCTTCCTAGACACAGCTCCACCTGATAGATCAAACCGTCACAGAAATCTTCCACTAAAGGAGTCTTTACCTCTCATCACCTTCTAAATGTTATTTTAATGCAACAGGGAAAGTTTCTTCCTCATTTCCTCAGTCTTTTTGCCCTTCCTGCCCTGCTCTGACACAGTAAGAGCTCACACAGATGTTCTGACCTCAGGAAAGGAGAAATAAAATCCCAAAATGCAAAATGTCACTCAAGACAGAGAAACCTTGTCCTCCCACCCAAATAAACCCTCCAAGCCCGAAACCACAGGGAAGGCACAGCTTGTGCCAGGGCAGGCAGCACCACTGCGATGGATGGAAAGGACAGGGCAAAGCCAAATGTAGCAGGAGCCTTGCAGGGAGAATGTGGGGCAATGGGGAGGACACCTGGTTGTGGCAGGGCTTGTCCTTCCCTGGATGAGGGGCACCTCTGTGTAGTAATGAGACCTTGCGAGAGCCCCATGAAAGATAAAAAAGCACCACCTCCCCAAAGCCAACTTGTCACCATGCAGAGGACTATGATTCGGGAGGGAGAAGCGCTGGCAGCCCCCAGCAAGCACTGTCTCCTTTCAACCTTCATCTGCCACCACCCAGCACCATTCTCCTCTTCCTCGCCCGCACCTCCGACGGCAACAGTTGCGGGGTCGGGGGCTGTCGAGGGCCCCGCACTTGCACGGACCAAAATGTGGCTTAAAAAGGACGAATACGGATTAACCAAAAATAAACGGCAAGAGTCCTGCCTGCGCTAGGTTACGCAAGGTGGTAGAGGGGAGGACACACAGGGCTGGGGGGGGGCGCCCGGTGTCGGGGGCCTCCTCCCTTTCTCCTGCTCCCCTCCAAAAACCAGCCCTGTAATCCGGGCTCCTTCCCATCGCCTACCGGGACGGGGAGCGGGAGCTCTCGGCGGTGCTGGAGCAGAGGGAAACGACCAGGATAACCCCCGCACCCCCAGAAAACCCCCCATCCCATCTCTAAAAGTTGCAGGCGGCGGTGCCGGGGCGGCGGCAGAACCCGTCGAGGCCCCGGTTCGCCCCCAGCCCGGCCGGTACTTACGGGACCGCCGCTTCTTGGTGCCTACATGCCCCGGGGCTCCGGCGGGGCTGCGAGTGCCCCCGGGGGCTCGGCTCTTCCCAGCCCTTTCCTTCTCCTCCGGGGCAGCCCACAGGAGCGGGCTCGGCCGCCGAAGGGGTCCAGCGCCCGCCGTCGGTCCCGGCTCGTCCTTGGCGGTGGCTGCTCTGCAGCGGCGGCTGGAGGCAGCGGGGGAAGGAGGGAGCGGGAGCAGAGCGGGTGTGCACGGGGGGGCCCCGGTGGCAGCAGGTGTCTCGGTGGCCGCCGGGCCCCGGCAGCCATCTCCCCCACCACCACCACCACCACTTTCCCGTCTCCTCCCCGCACCGGGACCGGAGGAGCTGTCCGGGTGGGACGGCCGGGAGGAGCCGGCGGCGCTGGGGAGGGCTGCAGGGATGGAGGAGGTAGGGGAGGGGGGGCACGGGGGTGGTGGAAGGACAGGACGTGTGTCCTCTCGCCTCGCCGCAACTTCGGGGCTGGCGGCCAGCCCTGGGGACGAGGAGCGGAGGGAAGGGAGAGGAGACGGGCGCCCCCCCCGGCCCTAACCTGCCCCCCAAACCTCATCCCAGGGACCATCCCCCCAGGGCTGCAGAGGGCAGGGGGCAAGATCCCCACGTCTTTTGTTCCTCTTCTCCTCTCCTAGGAGGGAAAACTCACTGCAAAATGGCACAGACCTTACAACCTCCCCCCATGATTCACCCCCTCTGCCAAAGCCCGGGCACTTTCCGCCCCTCCAGCCCCAAGGAGAGCTGGAGGGGTGCAAACGGCTGCGGTCGAACTCATCCCTCCAAAAATAATATTTTCCAGCCCATTACTAACTGGACTGGTAGGCACTGGCCAGCTGACACCCCCCACCGTCTCCTCAGCCGATACAAGGCAGCCCCAGGGTCCCCACAGGTCATGGGGAGGAGCGGGGGAGACACAGAGCAAAGCCCCCACCGGCAGCAGCATCCTCCAGCTGTCGCCAGGGCCAGTATTAAAGCATCAGCTGATCCCACTGTACTGGTTTAGAGTAAGACAGACTGATGGGGGGAGAGTGGGGATGTCCAGCAAAGAAAGGAAGGAGACAGGCAGGGGCTCATCTGGGGTCCTCTTGTCCCCGCTGAATGCCCAGTCTGTTCCTAAATCAGCCTGTGCCCTACAGCAGCTGGGCTGTGGGAGCCACAGCTCCTGACAGGGGCTGGAGCCCAGTTCGGGCCCTGCCAGGGGGCAGCTGCTCCCCAACCTTCCCCCCCTCCGTAGCCCAGCTCAGAGCCACCCAAATGCTGGGCATCACCCTCAGAGCACCTGCCAGTCTTTGCTAGGGCAAGGTGCCAGTAGAACCCACAGCCAGGCGCTGTCTTCCTGCCTTCCCCAGGTGCAGAAGCCCAGTTCAAGTACATGGTCACCCAAACCCAAGTCATTTAGCACTGCTGGGTGGCTGCCACTCAACTTGGCACAGCAAGAACCTGCAACAGAATCCCCATGGCTGATGGGGCCAGGAAAGGCCCTTCCTGGAGAGGTCTCAACCTGCCTAAATCCTGCTGCTGGTGGGTAGCCATGAGCTGCCTGATGCAGGATGTCCCTTTGCCTTCCCTGTCCCCTCAGGCAGCCCAGCAACCCACTGCCAGGATGTTGTGTGTGTCCTTGGAGCACCTTGGGTTTGCAAGTGATGCCAAATGCCAGAGGAAAGGGAAAAAAGTACATTTGGGGACTTAATTTTAATCCCTGTAAAAGCATCACCCACTCTCTGCAGGAAGACTCAGTAAAATCTCCAAGCCTGCTGAGGTGTAGCAATGGGAGATACTGGACTTGGAACCCCTCTCTCAGCTCCTTGTTAGCCACATCCTGCTCCCCCAGATTCAGACAGTCCTGGCTGCCCAACTCCGCCTGATCGTGGCAGTGCTGCCTCTTGCTCTTCTCTGGAAGAGGAGATTTAAGGAGCAGCAACAGGTCCTACTGCAACAAATGCTTCCCCAGACACCCAAAGATGGCTTTTGGGTTTAACACCAAAAGTCACAGTGGCTGCATTTAACCCCTTCTGTCACCTTCATGGTCAGGTATGACCAGGCCTGGGGGAGCAGCTTTTTGGTGACCTAGTCCCTTGAGTCTGGCACAGAATCCCTGAGTAACATCTTTACTCTTAATGCCCTCCTGGCAACTCAGTCTTCAATTTACCCCTTGAGAGACCAGTTGTTCCCTAGGCTGGATCCCTCTGAAGGTCTTGACTTGGCCCAAGTGATTTTTCTTGGGTTTGAAGGGGGCAAAATCAGCATTAGGGCAATACCTGAGTCCCCCACTGGATCCATGATCATCCAGAATCTCCATCCCATTGGAATATAATGCCCGTCACACCCAAGCCCCACATGTGAGACAGACAGACAGAGCTGGATCTGGAACACAGCTAGGCACAGGTGGAGGGTGTCTGAAGTGGGAACAAGCAGTGTGAGGCAAGGACCAGTGGTGACACACATGCCAGCCCCCTCTCCAGCCATCTCTCTTCTCCCTTGGGAGTCAAACCCCACTAGAGCCATGGCCAGTAGCTACTGATCGGGCTGCGGAGTGAGCAGCTGCACTGAGAGCTCATCCCCAGCACTGAAAACAGTGTTCCTGGTAAAGTCCTTCAATGTCATAAAAATCAAAAACCACAACATTTTTCTGGGACAAAATGCAGGAGCTCCCTAAATCCAACCTGCTACTGGGTCTGGGCCACCATGCCATGACACAGCTTATGGGAGCTGTTCTGCAATCATCTAAATACTTGATTTATGTGTTTCAAGATCTAGAGTCCTTTATATACAGTCAAAAGAAGTGCCCTGATGGCTACAAAGGTCAAGGCTACAAAGCCCCAGCACCACCACAGAATGAAGCCCAGAACCCCAGGAGGTGCAGCTGGCCTTTTTGTCCTGGGTGGAAACATCTGCCTTCCCCAGCCCCTCAGTACCACCTACTCTGGGGGTGCTGTGCCTCCTGTATCCAGCAATCTGGGCCAGGTGGAGATAACACTGGCATAAAGCTGCTTCATCTCCTCTGTCACCACAAACCTCTTCCTTCATGCTACTGTAGCAGAATCCTCAGCAGTTCCTAGTCAGCTTCTTCATCACCCCATCATCTTTTCCTGATGTCTCTTCTTGCAGGAGCCTCTGAAGCAGGTTAATAAATGCAAGGCATTGTGCTCTGACAGCTCCCAGGGCGCAGCCACCTCCCACAGGGAAGAGCCTGCCAGCAGCAAAGGCCAAGGGATTAGGGAATTGCAGAAGAACCATGTCAGAAGGCTGGTGCTAGTCCAGCTTTGTCCTAACTCGCTCAGGTCTAGACCAGTGCCAGAGAAGTGCTTTGGTCTCCACTCATTCATCCCGTCACAATGTCTTTGGCACCTTGTACTCCAAGTTGGAGTCAGGGCCCACGCAGTGCATCCTACTCCGGCCCTCTAGAGTCAAGAGGAGACTATCAATTCCCAATATTAACTTGCACCTGAGTCCCCAGCCACAGCACCCATCCCCGAGGCACACCCAGAGCCAAGGCCATGCCTTCAGTATGTCCAGATCTGCAGGATAAGTGCTGCCATCAGCCTCTATTTGCGGGAGAAATTCAACCAAAGCTTTTTACCCTGAGCACAACCTAAACCAGGACTATGGGAAGGAGAGGACCCAGGGCTGTGCTCTGCCAGCACAGAGCCAGAGATGTCCCTGGAAAGGCAGGGTGGTGCTGAATAGTACAGGCTGTCCCCATGGGCATGTGAATCCCACTTACAGCATCTGATGTTGGACAGGACTAAAATAGCACCTTGCCCACAGGTCTGGAGTCAGGGAGATGACACTTTGTGACACCTGAGATTTATCCCCGGACCTGCACCCATCCAGGAGCTGCTCCCATCCTGGTCCTGCCTGTCTGCTGTCAAATTCTCTTCTCCAGAAGTCTGGCCAAAATTTTGGAAGGTCTGAGCCCAGAAGCTGCAACTCCTGGGCACCCACTTCACCCCATTCCCCTGGAAAGCAAAAAGACAGGTGTAAACCTCCCTCCGCTGTTGGTCACCTCCCCAATCTGTCCACCCCACAAAGGTACTGAGGATTCAGTGCAGAGCTGGCTGGGATCAGCATCTTGGATCCCAGGAACCACAAAAGCAACTGAGGCAGAAACAGAGCAAGGAGAAAGATGGGAGAGAGCCCATGAAGCTGTGCCTGGCACAGCTCCGCTCCACTGTCACCCTGTCCTACCCTCATGGTAATTAAGGGAGCTAGAATAAACAGGGATGGTTTCATCCCTGCAGGGATAATTCCTCCTCCCTGGGTGGCCTGTGTCTGCAGGGCTCTCCTGGAACTGGGGGTGAGGAAGCTGAAGCCGGCATGTTGGAAATGGAAATTTCCCAAGGAGGAGGAAATGGCTTAATTCTGGGGCGTAACCAGCTCCCACCCTCCAACAACTTTATTTGATACTGCCATATCCCTAAATAACTCCTCAAAGCAGCTGCTGGGAGTTAACATTTCCTTCAGCTCTGCTCCCCTCCTGGCCTCGGGAAATGGACTCACGCAGCCCAAATTTCCAAAGCAGAGGAAAGACTTCCCATTCCACAGAGCTGCTGCCTGCCCCAACCACAGGCAACGTTCAGGGATATGCAGAGTCCCGGGAACATTTGGTCTGTAAGGCTGGGAGTCAAAACCATGAGCCTCTAGAGGGGATGGAGCCAAGGATGTGCGCCTGGGGCCCTTTCAAAGGGACCCCAATCCCAACCTGTTCACCATCCCTGCCCAGGGCTGGAGATGGATCTGGAGAGCAGAGCACCTGAGGTATGATGAGCAGTGCCTGGGAGAGCGAGTGGCGAGGGGAGGGCACACGCAGGGCTCGACTGAGCTCAGCCAGAGCGCTGAAGTCAGCATCTCCAGAGCCATCTGTTCCCGGCAAAGCCCCGGCACAGACGGACTCACCCGGGCTCCCAGCGGCCGATGCCGCAATTTGGTGATGCATGCGGCGAGGGGACGGCGTAAAGCCCGTCGCCGCCTCTGCAGCCGCACTAAATCCAAGGATGGGGCTGGAAAATTATCTATTAGCCACGCTGTGGAAAAGCTTTCTTTCTAGCATTTCTTCTGGTGGCGTGAGCCAGCTGTTAAGTGGCAACGCAGCCCTTCGCTGCTGGGCCAGACACTTCACTCAGGCTGGTTTTTCACTTGCAGGTAATCTCCCACTTCAAGGGCTCTGAATGCTCATTTGGAAAGGCCAAGTTCAGCAAGCAGCTGGTAGCAAAGCCAGGGACAGCCTCTGCACCACTCTCCCCAGTGCAACTGCAAAATGCAGCATGAACAGGAGCTTCTGGGGTGTCTCAGACCTTCATTTCCCCTGGATTACTCCAAACTGCCCCAGGGCAGGGAAGAGCTAACCCACACAGCTCTGTAGACCAGGAAAACAGAGGCACAGCAGCAGGAGGGTGTAAAGTCCCAACTGAACAATCCAGCCTACTGTGTGACCACCCTGCATGGTGACTGGCTTTCTGTTCCTCACTCAGCCTGGCTGCCTTTCCCAGACAGCATGGGAAGTGTGGTACAGGGAGATGAGGGAGGGGACTGGAGCAGCCTGTCTCAAGGCCATCCCTCCAGATGCTGATAGCCACCAGCCTCGTGCAGCCTCATTAAAGCTAAGCTGAGCCATAATTCATTGGAGCAGGGAAGTCCACATTAAGATCTGGCAGCAACGACTTCCAGTTTCTCAGGTCTCTCTCCCTCACCTTCCTGACTCTTTACCCGTTGTGATGCTTCTCTTTCTCCAGCTGCTGGTGACAGGGAGGGGTGAGGGGTGGCTGCCCCCTTGCCCCTTGGACAACGGCAGTGGGAACGTACCTAGAACAAACTACAAGGTTAATGCTGCCTAAAAGCAGGACCTGAACGTGAACTGGAGCCTGCAAGAGCTCTCCAGTCTGCTGGAAGCTCAGGCTGGGGCTCTGCAGGCTGCGAGAGAGTGGGGTCAGCCCCCATCCCCACGCAGCCCCAACCTGTTCCTCATTACCGGCCTCCCAGCGCCACCTAACGACACCTTCCCGGGACAAGGACCTTCTCGGGGAAGCGGAGCACAGGCCGGTCCTAGGAGAGGGTGGAAAGCCACTGGGGTGATGGGGGAAACACAGGCAGCAGAGCAAGGAGGAGCTCGAAGTGTTGAACAAGGATTTGCACCAATATTAATGAGCTCACAAGGGTCAGTCCTCCATCCCTGCCCTTCCCCAGCCTGGCCCAGCCCACAGATTGCCTGCAGCCCAGCATTAACCCCAGGGCCTTGGCCATGCTTTGGGTTGAGCAAGAACACCGGGCTCAGCAAGGACAGACATTCACCTTAACCTGTTATCACAGCCTCAGAAGAGCCCCAAAGCAGCACCAGTTTAGGAGCAGTCAAACAGCTCAGTACAAGCCCTGTGGCTGGGACTGTGGCTACAAAAGGACCCCAACGCCAACACTCAGTTATGTGGAAGAAAACCCTGGAGAAGTGTCAGCTCATCGCTCTCTTTCCTCTTCCTGCAGGTTTGACACAGCCACAGCCACCCCTTCACCATCACGTTTCTGGCTGGGTTGTCTACTCTGGGCTGCCTGCGGCCCTGAGTGTACCCTCCTTGCCTCCATCCCCCCTCCCAAAGCGCTTATTCACCTCCAAACCCAGAGCTGATGTAATCTCCCGCTCAAGAGTTCAGCATCAGGACTGCATCAGCCGTGAGACGCAACAAGAGCCACATCACACCAGCAGCTGTTCCACAAAAGCTTTATTGCTCGTTTGTGTACGAGCTCCCAGTATCGCATTTCCTGAGTTTCTTAATGAGCTTGCAAATGAGATTTAAATAGAAAATGAAGGGGGGGGGGTAAGGAAAAAATAAGAGAGTGAAGCCTGAGCTCTCTCTTCCCTAAAGCTCGGCCAGAAATGGAGTGGGAGTCCAGGGCTCAGTAGGCAAGTCCTCTACTGCAGGACAGGCAGAGATGGAGGTCGAGTGTGGAGTTTAGATGAACCTTGATGGCTGCCCTGGCTCAATTTACCCTCTACCTTCACCACAGAGCCTAATTTCTTCCCAAGACACAGCCATCAGCAACTGCCACTGTCACCGTTTACCCATGTCAGAGCAGAGCAGCTGCAATCCCACGGGGAGCTGGGAACAGCGTGGGTGGCAGGAGGGCCAAGGGAGGGGGCCATGCTGATCCAGTCCCTGTGCCATGGATAAAGGGGAGATTATGGCTCACGGCTTGTAATCTGGCTTAAAACCTGACACCATCACCACAGTCAATCTGGGCTAAGAGAAGCATTTAATAAGCTTGAAAACACACAAGCCAGAAAAAACCCGACCAGGGAATGATGCAAAAGGGCTCGAGGCATTGCAGGCAGGTACCAGAGAACGCAGGATCCCTCACAGTTTGGAACAAGGCAATTACACGCTTGTTATCCCCACCAACCCCACTAGCTCAAACCCAGGTTCTGGCAGGGTTTAACTGTGGGAGGCAGAGAGCAAATTAATGCCCTTGTCTGTGCAGCTCTCCGGAGCAGCAGAGAGCCCATGGTGCCCTCGCTGCACACGAGGAGCTGCCTTTGCTTTGGACCATGGGGTGCTTGGCTGGCTGCTCCAGGGTTAAGGCAGTCACAGATAAAGAAGCCAGACTCGGCGGNCATTTGGCTTTCCTGGAAGGGTTTATTTAAAAAGCAATTCTTATTAAAAGAACACTGCTTGGGCACAAATGACAAGGCAATGAAGCCATTTGCCTGAGGCTTAAGGAGGCAGTAAAGGCAAGTGAAGTTTCCCTGGGTGACCTGCTGTGGAGAAAGCAGCTGGACAGGGCTCCTGCCAGGGACACATCTCTCCTCCCCCGCACTGGCTGAACCATTAATGCTCAAAGGACCTGAACAATAAGAATCACCTCCAGGAATGGCAGCCGGCTGTGAAGGCCAGTCAGCAGCCTCACATGCGTTGAGACACTCGCCTGGGGAACCTAGAGTTCATCATTTCTAGAGAGGATCAAGCATCACACACCAGGCCCCATCTATAACCCGTTGGCGTTACCAGCTGGACCAGCACCACATTCCCGCTGCTGCTGCACTAGTGATCAATCAGCTGCAGCATCTCCTGAGGATCCACGATCTTCTCCCGGGGCTTGCCAGCAACCTTGCCTCTCGCCACTTCAGCAGCATCAATCTTCTCCCAGTCTGAGAAGGAAATGGGACGGACCCCTGGGGCGATAGTGAGAGACAGGAGAGAGAAGTTAACCAAGTAAAAAGTTCAGCCTCACCTCCCTGTTAGCAGGGACCTGAGGTGCCAGCAAACCCTGCCCTTCTCTGATACAGCGTCAGACTTGAGCCTCCCAAAGGAATAATAATTCTAACACCATGAGGAGAGGGATGGCAGGTTCCAGTCGACTCTGATCAGTTAGGTCTTTGCAAGCCGTAACAACGGCAAGAACAGCATCACCTTGGGGGACAAACCACTTCCAGATCACTGTTAGAGCTCGGGCAGTTAAGAGGCAAAACACACACGCTCTAATTGAATGCTTTTACACCAGCAACAGCAAATTACTCTCCTGGGCACTGTAATCTTTCCCCCAATTTGCCCGGGAGGGTTGCTAGGAAATCTGCTCAGGAGCAATAGCTTGTTGTCTAAGGAGCTGACAGCAATGTTTCTCCCAAGGTTTGGGCTGTTTTTAATGGCCTTCCCAGAAAGCTGGCATGAGCCTTAGCAGTGACACAGGGCTGGGGAGAACTCAAGTCCCACTCTCCCTGGGCTTTGTCAGCAGGACATTTTCTTGGTTCAGACTCTGCTCCCAAAGTGGTTCAGGGGACACACTGCCTTGGGACTTCGGGACGCATGGCCCTTGGACACCCCAATCCAGGAGTTTGGTTGCATCACACCTTCATGCTGGCTGCTACAGCAGCTCACACCCACCCCAGCACTGACCTCGGCTGCGCAGGATGCTCTCCACAGCCCCAAAGCCTTCTCTGGAGGTGGACACGTCCAGCACACCTGCCTGGAGATCCTCCAGCACAGACTGGGCAGTGTCAAAGCTGTCATTCATGGTGGTGATGATGACACCCGTGGGTCCTCTCTTCACCCAGCCACTGCAGTACAGACCTGCAGCAGCACAGAGCAGTTGGGCTCAGTCCAGTTTATGGATGTGGATGCTCCAAGTCCTTGCCCTGTCCTTGGGGGGGTCGCATCAAACTGCAGGTGACGGAAGAATCCACCCTCGTGGTGCAAACAGGGTGCAGCCCTTCGATGGTGCTGTCAAAGAACTCGTGTGTCCACACGCAGGCACTGAGTAGCATCATTTCAGCAACAGACTGCAAGGCCCAGCCAAACCACCATAACCTCGGTGCTCTTTGCTGCAAACCCAGACATCCCTAACAAGCACAGGGACAGGCCATGTCTTAAAACTGGACAGCAGCAGTTTGTTTCCACAGTCTCTGCTCTTCAGCTGAGGCATGTGACAGCCTTGATCAATGAAGCTTCCCACCCCAAAGCCCCCAACCCACCCATATTCTGTGGATACAGACCTGGGACACCCTCCACCCTGCCTGAGCTGTTGGGGATGATGCCACGCTGGGTGTCAAAGGGAACCGCTGGGTCCAGGGGCAGGCTCCGGTAGCCAATGCTGCTGAGTACCAGTCCACACTCCAGCTCTTCCACATCTCCAGTGGGGATGGCTTTGGCAGAGTCACCTGAGCCCTGAGAGAGGGAGGATGAGGCTGCTGACCAACAGACAGTCAACAGATGCAGAACAACAGCCTCTTTCTGTTCTCTTTGACACTCCTGATCCCTGGATGTTTGCTAAAGGCCTCTCTGCAGCAGCAAAGGGGACTGAGCTCCCTTTTGGCAGGGAAAGGCTCTTGTCAGCCACACTGGCTTCCCTGAGAGCCTGTATTGGCTGCTCCAACCAGCCAGGGAACATAGAGTTGCCTCTGGAGAGATTCCCAAGAGCTGTAGGGACACAGAAGTCCTGCTCCAGCCCTACTAGGGCCGTACCAGACCCACCACAAGCTCCTACCTCCAGGCGGGTCAGGGCCATGCGGACACCCCTCACTCGCTTTCCATCAGCAGTGGGTAGCACCTCCTGGGGGCTGCGCTGGAACTTGAGCCCCCACTCCCGGGGGGGTTCTGCCTTCCCTGCCACTGCCTGTACCTCCACTGCCCTCTCCCCAGGCTTCTCCAGGGCTGTTTTGATCATGAGCTCAGTCAGTCGCTTCCTGGGCCTGGGGGCATCTAGGAAGAAAGAAAGAGAGGTTTAGGACAGGAACCACAGCAAGAGACCCTCAGAACACAGAGCCAAGATTGGGAGTTTCAGGGGTGTGCAAATGTTCCCTTGCAGTCTGTCATGCTAAAGGGAGTCCAGCACCTTCGAGACGACAAACTGCAAGTCCAAGTAACCAGGAGAGGTCCTGAGGCTTGAGGCCAGTGGGACCCACAAACAAAAAACTGCAGTTTTGCTGTCTTGCTGGTGCTTGGAGGCAGCAGCCTATGGAGAAGAGCAAGTCTCTGGACACTCATGAACTTGGCGTTTTCTTTTTTAGCTCTGCAGGAAGCTTTTAAATCTTGGGATCTCTCCCAGAAGGTTCCCCAGCTCTCCTGAACCTCAGCACTCGGACAACAAGCAACATTCCCAAGCAGTGAAGTGGCTGCACAGAGAAACAGGCTGTTCCTTGTCTCTTTGGCCTCCTAGTGCTCTGAGGATGAGCCACAGTGTGGTCACTCAGCTTTCACTCATTATGTCCTGAGCACAAGGCAAGAGATTCTCTGATGCATATTCTGAACACCTCCAGACCACTCCTGGACACTGGCCCCTGAACGTGAGTCCCTGACCAGGGGAATGTGGCCCATCTTGGAGCACAGAACCTTCCCCTCACCTTTAATAGCATTTTCAAGGCCTGTGAAGTCATCAGGGTTCAGGACAGGTCTGGTACCAGGCAGGTTTATCATCTCCCGCAGCTCCTGGGAATTGAAGGCAGGAAAGTGTCACCTCCAGTGCAGAAAAAGTGTCCTACAGCCCTTCCCCAGCAGTCTAGGCTGGGAGCCAGCAGACAGGTGCAGGAAGGATGCCTGGGTCCCCCACATATCCCCAGATCACCTGTACCCAGCAGAGCAGCCTGGGGCTCAGTGTTGGGTAACACAGCTGTCCCCCTGCACCTCCAGCCTTACCTTGATGGTGAAAGCGACTTGGAGAGGTCCCCTCCTCCCGACCAGCCAGACACGCTTCACCTTGCTGCAGGCAAGAGCTGCTAGAGAGCAGTCAGTGATGTCTGTCTTCTGCAAGAGAGATACAAGAGAGTGGGATGAGGGCAGACCCTGAGGGGCTATGAGGAAGGCAGAGCCTCTGAAGGTGAACAAGCAGGAGAATCAGTCTCTGCATGCAGAGAGCCCAGAAAGGATAGAGAATGAATCACCTGCCTTTGCACAGAGGTATCTGCACAGCTGGTCCCTCCTCACTCAATGTGTTTCCAGGCCATAATGCACCAGAGCTACCAAGCCAGCACCCGTGGGACTGCCTCTGGGGACCCACCCAGACACGGTAACCTTGGGGCTAACGGACCAAATCCTTCCAGTGAGCTTGATGAGTGGGATATCAGCAGATGCTGCTGGGTGACTTCCCAGCTCAGCAGACAGAGACATTTGGGTGAAACCCACTGCAATCCACAGCTCAAATCACTGCCTGCCCACCCCAGGCAGCTCTGAGCACAGACACAAATCAGGGCTTGACTGACGGTTGGCATCTTGCGGCAACCCCACACTCTGTTTCAATTGTGTGCATGTATCTAGAGAACACTCGATGTGAGAGACACCAGTTAACCAGGAGAAACCACTTCAGACCAGTATTTGTAAGAGGAAATTGCCTGCACACTCTGGCACTCGCTTCCAGTGCCATGTCCCTTGCAGTGCTGCTTCTCAGCTGGCTTTAGCCACTGGTTGGCAACGTCTCCAAGGTGTTTTTTAAAAGTCTGATTTAGATATTAATAGAGGAAGCTGTTGCACAGCTGTAACAAATCTTGCGGCATTTCTCCAGAAGGAAAGGCCTTTGCTGCCAACATCTGGGGCAGCAGCTGCATGGAGCAGCTGGTGCACACCAGCTCCTAGCTGTCCATAGGGGAGCACAGTAGCAGAGGGAGATGTCCACCAACTTGGACCAGTCACCAGTTGCCCAGTGCCACCAGCACAAATGAGGCTGCTGCCTTCAGCTACAGCAGAGAAAAAAAATCCCAATAGGAGAAGCTTCTAGTTTGGTGGTGGGAAAAGGGAAGAAGCTCCCCCTTGCTTCTTACAGGAAAATAAGGGATGAAGTTCAATCACCAACTTGTTAGGTACCAGCAGCCCAGGAGGCAGCAGTGAGCCAAGAGAGCGGCCCCATGCACTGGGAATCCACAGAGTGTATACAAGCAGCAACAGCCTACCCTGACTAAAGGTTCCACAGGCAGCAGAGCCTGCAGTTTTGCTGAGATGGGTAGGAACCAGCACCCACCCAGCAAGGAGTGAATTTGGACCCCAGGCTGCCATCAGTGCACCAGGTACCCTGTGACTCACCCTGAGGAGCTGAAGGGGGGTCAGGAGCATCCGGGCAACATCCAGCGCCACATTGCCATGACCCAGAATCAGCGCCGTCTCACAGCTCAGGTCAGGCTTCAGCTGCAGGGAAATGTCCATCTGTGAGTGAATCCAGTCACCTTTCACAATGTCCACCCACCTTGGACCTGGTCTCACCACCCAAATACCCTTCCACCACTCTCTTCCCCAAAAAGAGGCGGTAGAAACATGGAAACACCGCTCCAGCCTCCTCTCCAAGCACACAACACAGTACAGCAGCTCCAGGCACCGCAGCTGATGCCTCTACCCGCTTCCTGCAACAGCATCTCTGGGACACAGGAGAGGTTTGGCCCAAAAAGCCCTCCTCAGTCCAAAGCAGAGCATTTCCCCACCAGTTCCCATCTGGTCTGGCCAAAACGTGCTGTCAACGTCCAGAGCCAGCTAATCCGCTCTCCGTGACGTGCAAATTGTTCACATTTCTCCCATCTAAGAAGGATTTAACATGATGCCTGCTAATCTTTTCCAATTGTAGGCCTTTCAGGACTTAATCTGGAGCTGAATGACTATGTTGGGACACGGGATGGGAGGAAAGATGGGGAAACACATGCTGTACTCACATCTCGGTTCTCGGGCAGCCCATTGTACCATCCCACAAAGGCTCGGGCTGAATAAACCCCGTACAGGTTCTCCCCTGGGATTCCCAGCACCTGGTTATCTTCAGCACCATAACTCTGCAGAGGGAGCAGACACAGTCAGAGATGTCATTGTGTGGGGGGTCTCCAGCTGCTGCCAAGACCCTAAAGGGCTGCCAAGCCTTCCCAAGGGCCAGGATGCTCCACAGAGCGTGAGCACAGGAGCTTCATCCAACCCACTCCCCTGGGTGCCAGAGTCAAACGTGACCTCCTTGGGCCAAGGCAGAGCATGACAAGCTGGGGACTGAGCAGGAGGAACAAATGTCAGGCTGATGTTTCAGATAGTACTGGCCACCACAGGGAAGAGGTTCCTCAACTGCTGCTCCTTGCAGGGGTGTTTTGGAAACTTCAGTGCTCATGCACCCTGTAAGGTTTAGGACAAACCCCACAGCATCTGAGCTATTCCAAGGCTGGGAAGAGATTACCACAGTAATAAGGCACCCAAAAACACCCCATCCAAACCCCACTCCTGTGACCCTAATGGGAAACAACCCTCCAGACCCCCCCTGCAACTAGGCAGCCCTGGCTCTCAGGCATGGTACCCACCAGCACCACGGCGTGGTAAGCCTGCCGCAGCTCTGCCACCGTGATGTCCCTCCCCACGGTGACATTGCCATGGTAGGTGCAGCGCTCCGAGCGTGCCGTCTGTGTGAAGCTGTTGATCACATTCTGCCAAGATCAAAAAGCACTCACCAGGGAGTTACATCCAAGCCCCAGTGGGGCCAAGGGCTGCTGCTGACAGAAGGTCCCTGTTCCCATCCCCTGCAGCCTTGAGATGATTCTCCCCCTCCCAGAGTCAGTTATTCTGAGACTCTTATCTAACAACAGCCACTGATCATTCATGAGGAGATAAGCACATCCGTGACTTGGCACTGCCACCACTTGCTGTGGAAAGGAAAAGTCTTTTGTAGTCGCGTGGGGTGGACAGGACACTGTCAGCACCTTCTGAGTGAACCCCACTCTAGAGGAAAACTTCCCAAAGGTGATGCTTGCAAGGAAGTCTCACCAAATCACCCCCTCCACATAGAGGGTGCTGCCTGCCAGCCCTCCTCTGCCAAACTCTTGTCTCAACCCTTCCTGAACCACATTTGAACAACAGAGGACATAAGGTAGAATCATACTCAAAGCAAGGGCAACACAGCAAACAACCACTTGTTCCCCTGCAGCTCCAGCCAGACTCAGTCTGGTCACAGGGCAGATACTACTGTACTGCAGAGGCTGCCCCAAACCACATCTGTAATGTCCACTCCTCAACCCTCGGCTCAAAGACACTCAAGCATTTTGGTGTGATAATCTCTAAGGATTAGAAGAAACCACCACAAGACTTTGCTGTGTGGGAATCTCCTGTGTCCCCAGCCTCCTGAACTCCAGCTCAGACACTGCAGATACCCCTGGGTCACTCCTGCAGTGAGGCAAAGGAAAATGCTTCATTTCAAGAAAACTCTTGGTTTAAGCACCTTCTACTTGCTCAAGTGTGAACCTCCAGCCCAGTTCCATCACCTGTAACCATAGATCTGTGTGTTCTCAGGGGCTCAGAATGGGGACAGACTGAGCAAACAACAACCGCAGCGAATGGGCAAGACCCTGCTGGCACAAAAAAAATACCCTATCCATGCTCCTTGGTCTTGCTACTGACCAGCAGCAGCAGCATCATGTCCCATAACAAGCCCCTGTTTTTGACCTTCTGTCCAGAGCCCTAATGCCAGACATCTCACATCTCCTGTCCATCGCCTTGCTGAGTCTCAGCATAGATAAGGAGAATGCCTAGACCTCTCCAGTGTGACAGCTTCACATCACATCAAACCTTGAGACACCCTGAAGGACACTGACTGCCTCCCCTGCACCCACTACCACATTGTCCTCAACTGCACAGGCAAGGGGAGGAAGCCAGCACCAACCTTCACTTCAGGGTGGTCTGGGGCAACCCCAAACCGGACGAGCCCAAAGGGAACAGGCAGCTTCTCATAGATGTCCACTCGGGCCCCACTGTGGTGCTGCAGGAGAAGGACAGTTAAGGGATGAGGATAGAGGCCACATGAGCCCAGCAGCTCAGGAGAGACACATGACACTCATCTGCTGCTGGGGGAAACATAGAACAGGAGGAGGGCTGCATCAAGCCCCCCGCGGCCTGAAACAGCCTCTTCTATGCACAGGACAGACAGTGTGACCTCAGCCACCATCAAGTTAATCTCATGGGGGGCTCTGTCCTCTAATCCACCCCACAGCTCCTGTTCTATACCTTCCTAGAGGTGATCCAACATCCAAGGGGCTGACAAAAAGCCCCCATACATGCTGGGAAGCACCATGGGTGATGGTGGAGCGGCCAGCTGTCTTACAGCCCCCAGCAGAGGTGCCCATGCCCCAAGATCCCCCTGAGCTGGGTCACCTCAAGGTGAAAGCTCGAGACAGACGTTTTACTGTAAGGCTTTTGTTATCTTGTATTTTGAGTCAGCCTCTTCCCAGAGATTAAACAGCCCTGAAATTTGTCCCTGAGGCTTAGTAACAGCTATTTTCAACACCTACCGGAGACAACACAGCACAGTCTAATGACGGGAGTTAAGCTGCTGCATCTCTGGTCAATGCCAACAGCCCCGTTCTGTGCTTGGGTCTCATTTCCCAACAGACCTGACAGCCCTGTGCACCAGCGCTTAAAGGATCAATCACCGGGTGAGGTGAGAGGGGAGAAGGCAGGAGAGCAGAGCCTGCACTTTCCCTTTAACACACAGTTAATGTTACCCCTATCAGGTGACAAGAATTCCCACAGAGGCAGACAGAATCTCAGACTGGTTGGGTTAGAAGGGACCTTCAGAGATAGAAACATCCTATCATAGAGGTTGGAAAAGACCTTCAAGATCATCAAGTCCAACCATCTGCTCTACAGCCTCCAACCACTAAACCATCTCTCAAAACACTCCGTCTGCCTGTTTGTTGAATCCCTCCAGGGATGGTGCCTCCACCCCATCCCTGGGCAGCCTGTTCCAAGGCACCTCCACCCCCACCCTGGGCAGCCTGTTCCAAGGCCTCTCCACTCTTCCCGGGAAGTTTTTCCTAGTTTTTCTAGTTTTTCCTAGAAGTTGAACCTCTGGCACAACTTGACCCCATTTCCTATCGGTAATCCCTAAGGAGAAGAGGCAAATTCCTACCTCACTACAACCTCCCTTCAGGTAGCTGTAAGAGACCAGTGAGGTCTCCCCTCAGCTTTCTTTTCTCCAGGCTGAACAGCCCAGCTCCCCCAGCCTCTCCCCATCAGACCTGTTCTCCAGACCCCTAACCAGCCCATCTCTCTTTCTCTGCCCTTTTACAGCACCTCAGTGAGCTCGAGATCATCCAGCTCCAACCCCTGACACAGGCAGGGCCAGATTTCTGCTGAGAGAAGGACGAAGGAGGGCCCTCTGGGGTCTGTCTGCCCCCCATCACCACAGATTTGGCTGGAGAGAATCCACAAACCCCTCCCCAACCCCCCTACAGCTTGGTGCTGCCCCCTTCTCACCCACCACCGACCCCTCCACAGTACCTTGAGAAGGTGCTGAGCCGTGTAGAAGCCCGCGGGGCCGCTGCCTACCACGCAAACTCGTGGAGCCGGGGCGGCGGAGCAGAGCCAGCGCCTCACACCTGCAGCTGCGAACGACAGAGGTACATGAGGGGACGCGGGGACGTATCCCCCCGGATATGAGCCCGTCCCCGCGAGCCCGACACCCACCCCGCGGGGCTCGTCCAGCCGGGCCGGCCATAGCGGCAGCCGCCGCCGAGGGCTCCCGGAGTTGTTGACCTCGGCCCGCGAACGGCGCTGAGGCGGGAACGCTCAGGTCAAGGCCGGCAGCCTTGGAGCTTCCAGCGGGGCCGGCGATGCTCCTGGAAAAGCACCGGAACGCACCGTCAGTCGCACACCGGGGGCTCCCAGCCCCGGACCGAGGGCTACGGCGGTCGCAGCACTCGCACCCGGAGTGCAGTGCACTGTCTCACCCAATGCAGCGTCCCACGGCCCTGCCGGGCTAGAGCAGGCCCGGACCCTGCAGCTGTTCGGGCCCACAGCGGTGACTCTCCCGGACCCGGTTTCCCTCGCAGCTCCGGATGTCCCGGGTGCGGTTCCCCCTACAGCCCCGGTTCTGCTGAGCCAGGTTCTTCCCGGAGCCCCGGTGGTCCCGAGCCCAGTTCCCTCCCGCAACCGCTAGGTGCCGAGTCCCCTGGTGCCAGGTCCATTCGCATCCCACGGGCCCGGCACACGTGTTTCACCCACGGCACGGGTCGCCCCTGACCTGCCGCCCCACCCCGTATCACGTCCCGCCCACTCCCATCCCGGCCTCAGGCGCTGTCCCCGCCCCTCCTCCCCGCCGACCAATCGCGAAGCCGTACAGTGCGTTATTTAGCATAAGCCAGCCCCTACCGCTCAGCGTGGCCGCGCCTCCGCGCCAGCAGCCAATGGTGGCGCTCGGATGCAGACCCGCCCATCCGGAAGCGAGCGGGACCATAGAGAGGAGGGGAAGGAGAGGCGGTGTTGTGGGCGGTCGCGCCGCCGCTCTGTAGGGCGGGACCACGCAGTAGCATCGTCTCACGCCTGTTCTTTGCTGACGGCATGGTGGAAGCCTCCAGGAAGAACTGGAGGTCAGACTGATTGTAACCGTCCTGCTGCCCTCGCTGGGAGAACGCACAGCATCTCCTCGGTGAAGGCAGTGGGGAAATACAGCTGTCGGAACCGCTCCCCTCTTTACTTCGCCCTGCATCCTCATCGCTTGGCTCATTCCAGATGCCTCTATTTGCACCTCCTGCGCAGGAGCAACCCGCCTCGCTGCAGCTCCTGAACGATGCACCAGCCAGGGAAATCATATCAGCAGGCCTGGGGGTGTTTCAGGGTTGCGCAGATGCCGAAGCACATGGGCGAGTACTAACGGGGTTTCAAAATGCAGTTAAGGCTGAGAGGAGTTTGCAGCTAGAAGCTGATTTTAATATGGGTCATAAAACCCACATGGCTTTGAAAATGAGCTCACGGCTTCTCATGTTGGCATGCTGCGAGCAGCAGCTGCCATATGCTTCCATCTGCACCTGCGCCGTGGGGGTGGGTTGCAGCAGGGACCAGGATTTCCTATGGCTTTAAAGCCCGGAACAGTGCTCCAAGCCCCTTACATTAGCTCAACCCCATTGCTCAGCGAGAGAAGGTTAGAGGCTCAGTTCCACACAGCAGCATTGATAGCAGCCATAAAAAGAGCTCAGTTTATCTCCAGTGCATCATTCGAGGTGGCAGTCTGGGGCATTCTGAGCACAGGTCAGAAAACTCCTTTTCCCAAATAACTTCTGCTGTATCTGTAGGGAATAACCAACACATTTCCCAAATCACAATCCAATCCTCATGGCCAAAGGACCTGTGAACATTTTCCTTTTGATGACTGGGCTCAACAGTGTCTGTGAAATCCAGCCGTGGAAGGGGTTGTTGCTCCCACAAAGACTAAGAACCATTCTGGGAATGATCTCTACAACGGAAGGAGAAAGAGCATCCTGTGCCCGCAAGTGGGGACACGTGAGGCTGAGACCAGGCTGAACTGAAAGCCCCATTAATGCACACCCATCCACTCCTCACCAGGGCCAGGAGCACCATTGATTTCACACATTTAGTTTAATTTGGCTCTGATCATCAATTAAGAAACTAACTAGTGGTGGTGGGTGGGCAGATCTGGGTGGTCTTTGCCACTGCTGAGCACCAGGTGACCTCCAGGAGTAAATGGGGTATTTAATCCAGCCATCCAGCTTCCCATCCCTGTCCCAGCTACAGACCTGGTGTAACCCGTGGTCAAAGGGCAATAACTTGCCCTTTGGATGTTTCACAATGTCCGGGGGGGGGGGCAGTCAGAGGCAATGCAGAAATGCCACCAGCCCAGGATAAGTCAGTATTTCCCAATTTCTGATGCTTAAGGGTGATGCTAGGTGGATCCAGGACCAGCTTTCCCCACCAGGGCTGGATCTGCCATACAGGGACACATTGCCACCCTGGCTCCAGCCTTGTGTCACAGTAGCCACAGTGGGACTGTGTCTGAGAGTGTTCCCACAGTCAGGAAAGGAGAAAAGGGTACATGATGCCCAGAGGAGTGCAAACCCCACAGCTGCCCAGTGCAACCCTCACCTGGTCGTGGGCCAGGATGAGGGCAGAGCATCCCTCTGCCTCAGAACACACTTGCCATGTGGAGCCTTGTAAGTCCCAGTTGTGAGGTTGAGGAGGCAGAATTAGAGAACAAAAGCTCAGGCTCAGAGCCAGCAATAACAGCACTAGCACTGTGCCAGCTGCCTTCTCTGCTTCCAGCTCCCACCATGATGCTGAGAGGGACTTTGTCATCTGTCTTGTAGGTTTGGGACAGCAGAGCACCCAAGAAAGCCAGGCATGGCATCCCAGAAGGCATTGGAATCAACCCAATGAGCATCCTGCCTGCTGACAATGGCTCAGTGGGCCAAGTTCACTCTCCCAAGCCCTGGAGATCTGCCAGGGTAGGTGGATTCTCCTGCTAAACTCTTGCAATAGCAATGATTGGGTCTGGAGCCACCTCTAGCAACCCCAATACTGACTGCTCTTATGGGACAAGGGCCTTTCCCCCAGGCCTGTCGTGGGCACTGTGGGATCCCAGGATGACTCGCTCCAGCAACAAACCCCAGTAATAAACAACATGCACTTTACATGTTAAGGCTGAGTTTGCCAAATCATTGTTCCATTAGGGACAGATTTATCCCAAAGTCAGGCAAAGCACAGGCAGCAGTGACACAACCCCTTCCCTACCATCCACCCCTTCCTGGAGCCCCCAGTCACAGATTTGCAGCCCCATCCTATAGATCCTGGTAGCTCTCAGCCAGGACCCAGCTCTGGATGCTCTGGACACAGTGCTACGTCCCCTGGTCCTGCTGTGGGAGGCCCCAGACAGCAGATGGAGGGTTCCTCTCCCCAAGCGTGAAAGCAGAGTGGATATAACTAAGCCCTGACTGGGAATAACTGGTGTGGGGGTACTCCCTTTTCTGTCCCCAGTGTTACACCACTGGGCTCTCCTCCCACAGTGACTCTGTGCATCGTAACCTAGCCAAAAGCAAGACATTAGGGAGGGATGTTTCCTACACAATGGCTTTATGTATTCTATGCATCTGTGTAGCCCCAATCCTGTAAAGCCATCCCTGCTGCACATCCCCACAGGAAACAGCCCCCTGAGTCCTGGTCTCTGTCCTCACTGGATGCCCACCAGTTCTGTAATGGGGGGAGCATGGACCATCAGCTCCTCATATCGCTGCAGGAAGAGCCGGAGCCTGGCGGTATAAGTGTCCTCATTGTAGGGCAGCTTCTTCTGCTTCAGGTACTGGGAGACAATGGGTTTGATCTGTGGAGCCAAGGGCAGCATCACCTCCATGTGCATGCCTATGAGGTTCCCAGTCTGAGGCATCACCAAGCTCCCATTAAAGTACCCAGAAACCCTATCCCACATTCCCAAGACTGGGCTGGACACAGCTGTAACAGCTGTACACATTTCCCATAAAAATATAAAAGGAAGCTGGTTTCCAATTGCAGAACACAGGGAGTTCACCCAACAAAATGCCCTCAGAGTGTTCCAGCTCAAGACAGATCCCCTGACGAGGCTTTAACAAGGGACTGCCAGGCATCACCCATCGTTATCCCCACACACCCATACAGCTGACTCAGTGGTCAGGGTGGGAGGTTGCCACCAGACTAATCCCCTTTCCCTGCAACAGGCCTTTGCAGGAGGAAGGTCCTACCAGCCCCATGAGCTCAAGCAAAGGACATGACCCAAACCCCACTGGTGCTTCTGCTCCCCGTTCACTATTACCTGATTATCCCCCACTGGAAGTAGATGCACAGCATTAAATGAGCTGAGACTACACACTGAAGGGCAGCACAGGGACCTGCCCTGGGATCAAGCTCAGGCAGCACACAGAGCCCATGTTTTGGGCACACCCTAAACCCCAAAGCAACAGGCAATGGCAGGACTCAAATTATAGGAGGATTGCCTGGACACTGGCTTAGCCAAAAGCCAAGGGAAGAGTCAGGAGGATCCCCAGCTGCTGAGATTTTGCTGTAGGCTGGAGCTGGGACCAGGGACAGGAGCAGAGAGAGGAAAGCAAAGAAAAACAGGAGTGGGGATGGAGGGAGGTGCATTAAGGGCTATGACAAAGCAACAAGAAGGCTCTAGCATGGAGGGGAGCAGCACAAAGAGGTCTGGTGGCAAGGAGGAAGGTGGTCGTAAGATGGATGGTCTCATCCCCATGTCACTTCCCCACACATCTGTCCACCCCATGGGGGTGTCTCACCTTCAGACACATGTTGTCAGAGAGGCTGGGGAAGAGGTGATGCTCCACGTGGCAGCTGATGAGTGAGTGGCCGAAGGACCAGTCAAGCAGGGCATTGCGGGGCAGGTTGAGGACACCGAGGCTCATGAGGTGGATCCGCTTGGGTTTTCGATCCGCCGCAAACATGGGGAGGCCTATGTGCTGTGGAAGAGGGGGGTGGAGACTCTGCAGCACCTGCCACCCCCAAGCAGAGCCAACCATTGCTCCAGCCATGTGAGGCACAAAGGTGCCAACTGGGCTGGTCCACATTTTGGGGTTTGGCTGCCAACCCCAGAGCTGGGTTCATCCTCAAATTGCTCCATCCTGTGGTTATCTGTCCACAGAGCCAACAAGGAGCACTCAGACTCTGGCTTTGAGCCACCAGCCTTTTGCCATCTCAGGACCTGTAATACCAGCTGCACTGGCACCTGCAAGCACCAACCCCCAGTCTTGCCATCAGCCCCCCCATCCCTTCACTCTCTCCTGCTTTGACCTTCTCCCAGGGCCACTCTTCCCACCCCAGCACCACCAGCCTGACCCTCTCCACACTGACAGTGGTATGAGGGATGTGACAGCCAAGGCCACTCGCCATAAGCTGGGACAAGTTGCAGGCAGCAGCACCAGAGCTGTCGCCAGCACTGAGTGTTGACTGGCCTGTCTAAAGAGCCATTGGGACATCTCGCAACTCCTGCTCTCTACCTGGAATATGTTTACGTGGATGTAGGGATGGGCCAGGAGGGAGCGGGTAAGCAGCATGCACAGCAGGGCAGACCACGGCGACTGGAAGCCTGAGACGTGGAGCAGCAGCCAGTAATGGCAGTAAAGACCAAGAAACATGCAGCAGAGGGTCCGAAGGGCTACTTTCCACTCCACATTCCTCAATAAATCTGTGTGAGGAAGAAAAGGCAGCACATGGGCGAGGTGCTGATGCTTCCCTCCCACTACTGCTCCAGCAGCAGGGTTGCCCAGCACTGATTAACCCAGCCCAGCCCATTCTCCATCACCTTTTCCCCACCCTCCAGGCTGGCACGAGATTCCCAGCCCCGCTGAGCTGCTGCATTTTGGGGCTGGAATCCAGAGCCACTCCAGGGGCAGAGGCTCCAGCTTTGCATCGTCACACGTAGGGGATTTGGCTGTATGTGAATTTCTTACACCTTGCTAAGTCATTGCCTGTATTTTCAGCCTGGCCCAGAGCAGTGTGGTCAGCACAATAGGCCAGGCTTCCTCAGCATCTTACTAATTGCTGGACTTTTCTCCTCCCGTAGTTTTCTGTTGCCATTATTTCCTGCAAACCACTGCCTTGTCTGCCCAAGCTTGTTGCATTCTGGTCCCTATACAACCCCTCATTTCCACCTCACAGTCAGCAAAACCACTGACAGCCATGAGACTCTGAACCCTGCTCTCACCAAGGGCCTGAACTAATGAGAACAATTTTGGGAGGCTTCAGGCTTTTGCCAGAGTTTCCAACACTTGACCCAACATAGGAAAATGTGAAGCATTTCTGAGCACCAGCAGAAGGAGAAGCAGGAGATGCCTTCCCTGGAGC
Source organism: Rhinopomastus cyanomelas (assembly GCA_013400115.1). Lineage (NCBI taxonomy): Eukaryota > Metazoa > Chordata > Aves > Bucerotiformes > Rhinopomastidae > Rhinopomastus > Rhinopomastus cyanomelas. Next base: position 280,292 of record VXBP01003135.1, read on the forward strand.
AGAGGCAGCATCACCTCCCTTCACTGAAGCTCCATGCCCTTCCATGGGCTGACACAGGTAATGTGACATCTCCAGCCAAAGCAGAACCCTTTGATGAAGTGAGCCCTAGACAGTAATGAGCTCACCACATCCAACATCTCGTCCCAAGGCAGTGGGGACACATACCAAGAGCAACCAGAGGAGTTATGATGGGTACTGCCAGAGGTGCAATGAACATGTAGACATAGCGGTTCAGGAAAGGAACCTTCCAGGTGCTGGAGTCCCCCAGGCCAATTATGTTGGTGTAGCCATGGTGGATCTTCACATGGTTGTAGGTGCCCTGCTCAGCCGTGAAAGCTGAGCAGAGCTGGGAAAGAAAAGAAAGGAGAGGTGATGCCAGTGGCTGTGGTGCCTGAGTTGGGCACTGTCTGGTTTGGGGTCCTGAGAGAGGCACTGAAGGTAGATGCTCTGCACCCAGAAGGAAGCAACCAGAGGAGATACCACGCACCAAACCAGCCTGGAAATGGACTTTGTAAGAGTTAAGCACTGGAAACCATTCCCACCATATTATCCTGCTCTGCAGCACCACAGCCAAAGGGACTGACACAAAACCCCAGAGGGGCCATCCCCAGATGGGGGGGTTCATCCCCCAGGAAGCATTTGGATCCATCCTGTTCTCTCATGGTTGTTACTGAAGGCCTTGGCATGCTGGCAAGGTGCTGATGGGGCTTTGGGGTGGGGGATGGCTACCACTTAAATCCCCCAGCCTCACTCACCTCAATGAAGAAGATGGCCCACACTTTGCCCCAGGACTTGGACTCACTCAAGGCATTGTGGCTGGCCAGATGGCTGCCCTTCACCGTCAGGGTGTGATGCACCACGCCGAGGGTGAGGACACCCACCAGGAAAGGGATGGCCTGGGCTGACCGCAAGCACAGGAACCCTGTGGAGAAACCAGCCAGGCAGGAGCTCAGCTACTCACCCAAGCTCCAGCTCTCCTCAGCTCCAAGCTGGACTGGAGGTGTTGCTACACCCAGATGTGTCAGCCACCACACTAAACCTGTTTCTCAAATGTAGTTACAGGTACTTAAACTGCCCCAACTGGATCACTCCCCTCCAGACTGGCCACACTCACCATCATGCTGAAGGTTTGGCCACTTCCAGCCTCAATGGCACCAGGCACTGCTAGTGCCAGGTCTCATCCCACAGCTCTGGCTGGGATCCCACTGGTTACAAGTATGACTCTGCTAGGGTTTCAGCCTCTCCAGGAACTCAAAAGCAGAAGGGACCAGCTGCTGCTTTCCAGCTGTGCTACTCCACTGTATCCCCCTGCACCTGACATAACAACCGGGTTTCCCTGCCCCATGATGTGGCACAGATGGGTTTGCCACCCCCTGTCCTGCTCTGTGCCCACCATTCCTCAGGGAATGTCACAGAATCACAGGCTGGTGGGGGCTGGAAGGGACCCCTCTAATCCCCCCATGCTAGGCTGCACCCTGGGTGCCACCATCACCCGGTGTGGGTTTGCAGTGGGGTCAGGGTGCCCTGTGCCATGGGGGATTATGACAGCTTTGTTACTGGCTTAACAGGCTGCTAATAGGCTTCCCACACAAAGTTGTACCGGCAGTGCAGATGCAGTGAGGAGGCGACAGGACCCCTCTGGGACCCTCCCCGGGCATGGTTTGGGGATGCTGAGCCAAGTTACCTGCGGGGAGCAGGAGGAAGCTGCAGGTGAGGATGCTGATGTCCACACCGTGCCGATCCCACCAGCTGCTGCTCTTCACCACCTTCTGCACCAGTCCGGAGAGCTCCGTCATGAGGGCTTCCTCCTGCTGCCCTGCCTGGTGTGGGGCTCCTCGGGGGGCCACGTCCCGGTCCCTCAGCGCTGGCCCCTGCTCCTGGACCTCAGCCACCGCCTCCGTCCTGCTGCCGCCGGCTGCTGCCATCTCCCTGAACGGGAGGTACCGCTCACCTCACAGTCATCCCCTGCCCCTCTCCGCCTCGCCGGGTCCTTCAGTAACATCTCCCCGCCGAGCACAGCCCCTCAGGACAGCGTGTCCCCGTCTCGTCCCGTTCCCCCAACCCCAGCCGGGCTCCCCAGCTGCCGCCGCCGCCGAAGGACACGGGAAGGGCAGGGATGGAAAAAATAAACAACCAGAGGAGGATGCGGCCAGCGAAGGCGGCTGGAGGCCACCCAGCCTCCCACTCCTGGGACCCCTCGGCCATCTCCCAGTCATCCCAGTCCCCCACTCACGGCAGCCCCGACGCGGTGGCCATTGCGGGGCAGCCGGTGCGGCACCGCAGCCGCGTCTGTCCAGCTGCGATTTGGAGAAGGGAGGAGCAGGGGAGGAGGATGGGGAGGAGGAGGAGGAATGCAGATTAGCCACGGCAATAATCCGCCGCGGTGGCCCATTTCGGGGAACAGCCGACGCGGCGAGGCCAGGGGGAGGGCACTGGCCCCGGGCACCGGGAGGAGGAAAAGAAAGGAGAGGGAAAAAGATGGAGAGAGACTGTGGAAACGCTGCAGCGAAGGAGCCGAGTGCCAGAAATAGCCCCGAGAAACCCAAGCGGAGCATCGGGGATGGAGATTGGGTTTCGCTTCTGCCGGGGAGCAGGAGGAAACCTTGCCCATCCCCACCAGGGAGCTGTTTTGGGGAGAAAAATGGCCTTTTCTTCCCAGCAAGGAGCCGGCTGTGGGAAGGAGGGGCAGTGCCTGCCCCAGCTGCTGCTGCGGAGCTGCTCAGCACCCTCCTCTGTGCTGGGTGGGGTGACACTGAGCTCAGGGACACCCATCAGGGGTCAGAGCACCCCAAATTTGTGCCTTGCAGGCATGGCACACAGCCCTGACTCCTCCAAGGGCCCTTTTCTCTTCTGGGCTCTTTTCAGGAATTCTGTAAGAATTTCCTCCTGTTTCCATTGTTGCTTCCTGACTGATCACCCAGACAAAGCACAGGCACCCCAAAACCTTTGGGGATGTCTGTGCACAGACCAGGACCTCCTGAGCCCCATTTCATTATGGGGAAAGGCTAAAAACTCATCATTTCTCCCTAGGACTGGATTTTTTTCTGGACTTTCTTTCTCCTAACCAAAACCAGAATCAGTTCAACCATAAAACTGGTGAACACTGACATCTAGCAAATTCCTAGACAAGGTTGGTTTGCTGTACCCACTGCTGGGGTGTCCCAGTCCCAAACTGGGACAGGCTCAGCAACTCCACTCACAACACATGACTTGCAGGGAAGAAAAACTCAGAACCCAAGTTGTGCCAAGACCCTGGGGACTGTCATCATACCCCAGGGAAAAGAAGTATTAATAACTATATTTTAAAAAAAAACATGCCTACAGCAAAAGGGTCAGAGCTGAGAGGGCCTTAGAGAGCTGCTGAGGTTTATTTTCTGCAGTAAGTGCTTGTGTTATGAAAAGTCATTCCCAGAGCCAGGGGCACAAACACATTACAGCAGTGTCCAAAGCCCAGCAACTGCAGGCTTGGCTGCAGTGATTCAGGCTGATGCACAGCATGGATTTCATCACTCGCTTAGTAGCAAGGGCAGCCCATGGCTGGGAGAGCACCCATGAGTGGTGCCAGGCCAGGGGGTGGTAGGTGTCAGACCCACACGTACATCAGGCAGGGCTGCTGGGGCTGCTCCTGACTGGTGCCTTCATGAAGGATGGTGGCAGCTTGGTGACAAAACCAAGGGTGTTCAGTGGGACCAAAGCAAGTGGTGGTGGAGCACCGTATTCAGCATGTCCACAGTAGGCACGGCTCACTCTCACCTGAGCTCAGAGTACAAATTGCAAATGTCCAGCCCCTGCTCCTGCAGGGAAGGTACAAGCCCTGAACACTGCAGCTGGCCTTCATCACCCCCAGGCAGCTTTTCAACAACCACATGAAATCCAAGGCTTGGGGCTTTGCTGCAGCCACTAACCTCCACAACATTCACCATGTTGCACAACTGCACAACAGGGCAGAACTGGTCATGTGGCAGAGGCTGAGGAGGGAGGAATCAGCCCCACATCCAAGACCAACATGAACCATCTGGATCCCACCACAGCCAGTGATGCCTGTGTCAGTGTGCAAAGGCAGGCATGTGGCATCGCTTGTCCTGGGTCACCATTGGGACCAGAGACCTGGGAGCAGAGAAGAAATAAGGAGTTGAAAACCAGAATGGAGAGGCTGAATTTGTGCTTCAAACCCATAGGAGCCATAGCATCAAACCCATAACCTGCAGTGTCAAATCCTTAGGAGCCTCTTTTTGAGCTGCAGCAACAGTGGGAGTCCTGATGCTGAAAGGAGAGCAACAGCCCTAAAGAAGATCAGCAGATGTGGGGTTGTAGCCCCAAGTTTGCTTGCCTGCTGCCTTGCGGAGCTCCATCTTCAAAAAAAACTTGTAAATCCCAATTCACATCTGCTTTTCCACCCTGCACAGCCCAGCCATACAAGCCCACTGATGTGGCAGAGATCTTAGGGGTGAAAACAAACTGAGGTTTGCAAACTGACCTGCGTTTGGACACAAACACCTGCAATTTAGCAGGAAAAACACATTAAAGACTCAGAAATCCTTTGCCACAGCAGGGAGACTAGAGAGGATCAGTGTAATCCCTGGAGCAGTGAGCTCTTGCTGGTGGCTGCTGACCCTGCAGCTGCCTCTTGTCCTGAGCAAAGCTCCTAAGAACCCCAAAGTAAGAACCCTGTCTGCCTCCAGGGGCAGTGTAGGATCCAGTAGCCTCAAGCACTCCCTGCTGATCGCCCCAGCATTCCCCCACCCCATGGGGCAGAGCCCACTGCAGCCCCCAAAGGCCATTTCCAACCCCTAACCCAGGAGCTTTTTGTATAAGATGCACTATTTTCGTCCCAGAGTTACGGAGGAGGGAAAAGCCCCCTTGGCAACGTCCCCATCCCTATGGCCAATTGCTCTGCCCACCCTCCTCTTCCTCTGGGGGAAGGAAAGAGCAGGCTGCAGCAACAGGCAATGACCACACGCACCAGCTACCACGACCGCTGCAGCCAGACCCCAAAGCACAGTCCCCTAGTATCACTGGGGCTGCAGAAGTTCGCTTCTTTAATACTTGGGTCGAAGCTGGGTTCCCCCCTCCTCTGTCAGTCCAAGCATATATAGGTAATTAACTTAATGAGGGATTAATTACCACCATCCCCTCCAGAGCAGGGAGAGTTAAAGCTCAGTCCTCTTTTCCTTTCAGGGTCTGGCAGGGCTGCAGGGTTCTAAAGAAGGGGAAATCTGTGGGGTTTAAGATCTCACTCCATGCTCGTCCTGAGCCTGATGGCTGGGCAAGGAGCTCCATCTGCAGGCAAAGCCCCATCTCCATCACCCCCAAAAGTAGCTCCATTACCCCAAATTCAGGCTCTGGCACAAGGCTTGTTGGTACTTTCCAGGCTCCATGGCCCAGCAGCTTCTATAGCTACTGCCAAGCTAGGAACTCCGCTCCAGTTCCCACTCACCCACCCCGCCCACACTGGAGCTGCCCCATAGCCGGCTGAGACACCCTGAACCTCCGTCTGTAGATGAGTAAAGAGTGAAGGACAGGCGCAGAAGCCTTGGGCCAGGCACCAGAGGGAGTCACAACTCTGTGCAACCGCTGTGCTTGCTGTCATTTTGCTCAAAGCAAGGGATGCTCAGCCCTAAAAGATGGTCTGATGGGCTCCCAAAATATCAGATCCAGCCTGATCTGTGTGCTGGGCTGAGGAGATCTCAGTGGGTGTCAGGACTGGAAGAGCCACCAAGCCGCTGTGCATAGAGAGCAAAGTCACGTCACAGGGACTTTGGGTCTATCTGTGGCCAGCCTCCAAGCCCTAGTGGTGCCAGACTGGGATGGGGCTGGTAGGGGTGATGAGATGACAGATCCCTATGGGGCTGTTTGATAGCCCACACACTGCCAGTCCTGCCAGGATATGGCAAGGTCATGTGTTTAACGTTAAATAAATAACCCTCACAGGATGTCTTGGTGTTTGCCAGGCACAAACATCCAGTTGGGGTGATGGAAAACTTCCTGCTTGTGCCCCATAGCTCCAGGAAGCAGCTGGATCCCAGCACCAGCTAATCTGGCTGATGTGTTTGCACCCGCCAGCGTGGCACAGACCAGGTGGTGGTGGTGGGACGGAGCAGGCAATGCCATGCTGCCATGTGCTGGGTTGTGCACAGGCAGTCCAGGAGGCACCACAGATGGAGGTCAGTGGTCTTATCCAGGCTCTGTGTTATCCAGGGCCACCTGACACTGCCCCAGCACCTTGGGAGGGAAGCCACAGAGCCCCAACAAAAGCATCACCCATCCAGAAAGAGGGTGCAAGCCCCACAAACCAGTGTCATCTATATCCTCCTTTGCATCACTGCCGCATTCTACTCGTCCCTGTCCGACCCCTAGATGGGGTTGGGGTCACTTATGGGGAATCACACTGTTAAACATCAACAATGTTCACCACAGGGTGAGAAGAGCCGGGTTTTACCAGGTATGGAGACATCAGCTGGGCTCCTTGGTGCTGCATCTGTAGGTGGCCACATGGCATGGCAGGACCTGAGAGCTTTGGGGTTGGGACTATGATCCTCCAGGTCTTGGCCAAGCCAAGGTGCTGCTGTGATCCCCTGCACGGGTGGACCACAGACATCTTCCACTTGCAAGTGTGGATCAGCCCACTAGACTCTCTCTGCAGAGTGGGAGACTCCTCCTTGCATGGAGCTGGACCTAAGCCTGGTATCAGCTACACCATGGTGAGGAGAGCAACCACCTTCCTTCTTCTCAGCTACCATCTGTAAACACAAGAACCCAAATTCTCAGGGTGTAAGTTCCTGCCTCCCCAAGGCTGTGGAGCTGGTGAGACCCACAGCAGCAGCTGGTGCAGGGGTGTATTCAAAGCCAGCTGCATGTGAAAACCAAACCCAGCACAAATCCTGTCCCTGAGCCCTCAAACATCCCTGCTCAGGCTCAAAGTGATAGCACCAAAACCCATCCTGGCCCATGAGCAACCCCAAATGCCCCCAGGGACTCGTTGCATACCCCTCACCAGAACATCCTGATACTGCTCCTGGACTGTGTTTTCAGTTTTCTCTATCAGCAGTGAATAAAGTAGTTGTCATCCACCCCCTGCTCCAGTGTGGCTTCATTTCCAAAGCCTGGCTGGAGGTGTCAACTAATCACAGACTTCCTCCACTTAGCAGCTCAGGGTGAAGGTAATCACTGGTTTGGGTGCTGCTGCTCTTGCCCTGACCGAAACTGCTTGCCCCCACCCCTTGGTCCCTGCTGTCACTGCCTGGCCGAGCGTTACCCAACGCAGGTGCTGGAGATGCCATGGGCTCTGTCCCTCTCTGCTTACAAAATGAAGAGCCTGCTGCTGGCAGGGCCACCGAGGGATGGCTGAGCTCCTCAACCACTGGTCCCACAGCTCTTTTTCCACCTTGGAGGGCTGGTGGGGTCCCATCCTGGCAAGGGTGGGTCCTGAAGAGGGAACCAGCCATTGCTCCAGCAACTGGAAAGATGCTCCTGGGTGCAGTGTCCAGTCCTCAAAAATTAAACAGGTTTTGCCTTGCAGCCATGGCACTGCCTACTCCCTGTCCTCCCAAGCCAGAGCCAGTGGGGCTGGCCACACACCTGTCCCCGCAGGCAGCCACCCACATGAAACTTCTACTACTCGGGGTAGGAAGGGTAACCCCAGGCACCACCCTCAGCCCTCTCTAGGAAAGAGGGATGTTTCCCACCACTTCAGCATGCAGAGGGAGGATGGGGACCCCAGTGAGGTTGTGCTGGGGATGACACAGCCTGGCATCTGCCAGGGGCTATTTGCCGGGCGGCTCAAGGCTGCTGTCCAGAGCTGCTTTCCGGGACCAGGGCTCCGTGCCAGCTCCTACCACCAGCTTCACAGGGAAAGGGGCTGGGAGGGAGGGGAGGGCTTGGGGCCAAGACTCTCTTCACTTCTCCTCCAGCAGTAGTTGGACACTCTCTGTGAGGGCTGTTGCATTTGCCCATTTTGAAAAAACAGACCTAAGGCAGGAGCAGACCAGTGTCTGCGTCTTGACCCCATCACTGCATTTTGAGGATCCAGGAGATGCTGAATTCACAGAATCCAAGAATTCCTGCAAGACAGATTGCTCCCTGCTCATCGATCAGCCCATGTGAGGCTTAACCGGCAAGAGGAGGGGTTGCCAAATGCAGCCTCTGCACTGGGCATGGCACTGCGCTCCACCAGGCACTGGCTCTGCCCTGCCCCGGTGGGTTGGTGCCACCATGGGGTGTGTGCTGGGGTCCCCAGGCAGGTGTCTGATCCTGCACTGCTCTGGCTGGAGAAGAGGAGAGGGCAGCTGGGGCTGTGACGTAACCACAGTGCCGGGAGCAGTGCCTGGAAGGGAGAGACACCCGGCCAGAATGGGAAGCCAAAGCGCTGCGTCACTCCTTTGGGATGGAAGTTTTCTTGGGAGCCAAAGGGCTGCCTGGCTTCAGCTGGACTCCAAGAACTCCCCCCATCTCCCCAGGTCTTGCCCAGATGTAACCTACTTCCCTGCTTTTGGTCGCTGCAGGAAGGCAATGGTTGAGATGAGGGGCTGGGAAGGGTCTGCTGGTCCTGCTCCATCAGACAGAGACTGGCTCCATCTCCCCACCAGACCTGGGGACGCATCCAGCCAGTGCCTCCCATCACACCCAGGGCAACCCCCAGCCCTGGGCAAGGGAGATTGGCTTTCTGAGGCTGAACCTAACCCCTCCTTCCCAAGGGCAGAGCCCACTCTTGCCAGTGGGCCTCGGCAGCCCACTGGTGCCTGCGGAACCTGCCTGCCACTGATGCCACCACAGCAAGGGCAGTTCTTGTTCATTCTTCCAGGCGAGCGCCCAGCTGTGCGCTGCCAGCCAGAGGCATCACTCACATGCCGCTCAGCAGCGATTTCATCAGCGCAGCCAGACCCATAAAACCAGTTAGCTTGGAAAAACAGGGACTTTTCTAATGACACCTTTGGAACAGTGGTGCTCCATATCCCAGTTCACCAAGGGAATATCTAGAGGAGCCTGGAGAAGGTAGTGGGTCAGCCACAGATTGCATGTGGCAGCATCTCCAGAGCTGCCAGCAGTACCCAGAGAAGAATCATAGAACTATTCAGATTGGAAAAGACCCTTGGGATGATCAAGTCCAACCATCAATCCTACTCTACAAGATCACCCCTAAACCATATCCCACAACACTACATTTAAGCAACTTTTAAACACATGTAGGGATGATGACTCAACCACCACCCTGGGCAGCCCATTCCAAAAGAAGACATCCTCCTTCCCAGTGCCTTGAAAACTGTCACTTTGGAGGCTCCCAGGCAGATACCAGTGCCAGGACAGCCAGGACAGCTGCTAATCCTGCAACCAGTTTTGCCACAAAAGCAAAGTCTTTCCAGCCTCTTTCCTGCAATTTTTCCCCTCCCATCCAAAGCCGTTCCGGGCAAATCTGAGGTGCTGCTGTTCCTTAATCCCAGCCCAGGGCAGCAGGAGCCACCCTGACCCAAGCGACCTCCTGGTGCCTTTTATTACCGACTTAAGTGAGGCCCCACTGGTATCGGGGTCAGAGGCAGACAGAGTTGGCCAGCAGGAGGGCAAACTGGAGCAAAACGAAAGAGGGAGGAGGCTGATGAAAAAAAAAATAGGGCTTAGGATAGAAACCAGGTTATTGTTAAACTACAGGTGGTACAACCTCTCATGGTGGGTAGAACTGGCTCCACAGTCAGTCCAGGGGACCTGGGGACTTCTGCTCCATCCTCAGAATCCTCAGCGTGTCTGTAGGGTTGCCAGTCCTCCAGTTTTGGGAAGTGCCAGGGTACAAGGAAAACAAGAGCTCAGCCCTAAAACCATCCCTTCATCCCACAAAGGCTCGATAGTCTATTGGATGGTAAGAGCTTGGTGCTGCCCTTCTGGAAGGTCCTTGTCGACACAGAAGAGCTGCTCCCAGGGCAGTGGGATGGAAATTCCATGGAAATAGAGACTCAAGTGGAAGTTCTGCAGAAGTAGATTTTTTTTTCACTTTCTTCCTGAATGGGAAAAGAACAATTAACAATGAGCCAAGCTCAGCACTAGGTGAGATAAGACCAACCTCCTGCAGCGCTTGTGGTGACAGGACGAGCGTCATCAGGTGTTTGACACAGACCTGAACGGTTTCTCTGAAACGTACAGAGTGCTCACGAGGTGCTGCTGGCACCTGCCAGCCCAGGTTGACCAGGGGTGGCCAGATCTGCCGGCAAACACAGGATTCTTCCTGTGGCCAGGACTCAGGCTGGGCCAGAGCCAGCTGGAGCTGGGTAGGGTCATGGCAGGACCTGATAGTGGGATTTACTGAGTGAGGCTGGAGGAGGTTCTGAGAATAGCCCTGCTGCCTGACACTGGCAGGATGTCGCCTTCCTGAGCAGGATGTGGGCATAGGTGATGCCCCTGGAAAACACAGGTGATTTGCTGGGAAAGAGGTGAGTAAGAGCTGTGTTTTGTTGGACAAAGGGATGAAATCAGCCTCCTTTGACCTGGTGGAAATTCCCCTTGGAGTACCCAGGATTCAGCCTGCACACGGAGCAATGACTTTCTCCAGCTCATGAACTAACTGTCACCTGGGATTTCTGAGAGGAAAATCCATTCTTAACCACCTCAGGAAACATCCCATGGCCTCTGCTGTCCCCAGACAGCATGTGTCCCCTTCCAATGGTGAAAAGCCCTCTGATCATCAAAACTATCTCTCCAGAAGACAATCCCACAGTGATACCATGAGGAGGTTCCCATGCCCACCCCCTGCCCCATTGAAGCATCAGGCACTTTGCCCTCAGCTCCTTGGGAAGGGTCTGCTGGAAGAGCTGGTGGGGAGGACATTTGAAGAGAGATGACAACCCCTGCCAGCTGCCCCTCTTCCTTCTCTTGCCAGATAATCGAGGGGAAGACATGGCATAAGAAGGTGCCTTTGTTTAGCCTTCAGCCCCAACACAGCCTTACCCTGCTGCTGATAAAGGCAGCTTAGATCCCCTTCAGAGGGGAACAAAACCATCCCATGTCATCCCTCCCCACAGTCCCTCGTGCCCATAGTAGAACCAGGGACCTGCTCATTCCCACTGGCACAGAAAGGCACTCAGAGGCACCCACAGCACCCAGCCTCTCCACATCCCCTGCTTTGGAACACTGTCTCCACCATGAGACTGATGCTCCTCAGGGAAACGCCGCTTAAGCACATGGCTCCTACCTGTGGATCTGAGCTCAGCCTTGGGAGGAGTGAGTAACACCTTGGGCCAGGTGCCTCGAATACTGGGGGCTGATCCATCACCTGGTGCCTGCAAGTGAGCAGGTATCCTGCTCTGCTGGCACCCAGGGCCTCCTCTCAATGTCTCCGAAATGCTTCTGCTAGCTCTGCAGATGAGACTGACCCAGCTCAGCACTGTGTCCCAGCACCAAGCAGGCTCTCCTCGCTCTTGTACCTTCTCCAACTCACTTGCTCCTGCTACAACTCCTGAGCCACCACCCAGGGACTCAGCCACCCCTAGACATGGGTCTTCAGCAGGTGGACATCTCCAGACCACCTTCACCCTTCTCCAGTTGTCTTTTTGCACATCTGTGGCTGCTGTTGAGCCCTGCTGTGCTCTTCCAGGAAGCCTTCATGGAAACCTTTATGCAGACCACTGCCACCCAGGGATTTCCAGCATGGGTCAGGGGGCTGGGCTGTCCCCATTCCTGCAGGCATTATCTCAGAGAAGGAGCAGGGCTCTGGTCACAGACATGCCTGTGCGGGCTTGTATAACCTCTGATGTAAGGCAGTGCTGGGCTGCAGCTGAGCCAGCTCCTGCGGCTCCCCGCCTGCATAGGCCCAGCACCATGGCTGGTCCCAGAGCCCAACACTCTGGGCACCCACTCCCTGAGTATCCTCGTAACTGCTGGACGCCTCACAGGCTGGTCCCTCTGCCCAGTAGCCTTCCCATGGGGTTGCTCATGGTTGATGTTGTCTCATTCCCACTAGGACCCAAGGATGCTCATTCTTCACCTCAGGACCCTTTTGGGGCAGAGTTCCGCTTCACATAGAGCAGCCTTTGCCATCAGCTTTGAAAACAACCCAAAAAAAGGGATGCATTTAGGCTTCTGCTAGGGGAAGCGGGCTGGCAGTGGAGACAAGCCCAGCATAGCCCAGCACAGCCCAGTGCAGCCCAACAGGCACCCGGAAAGCCTCCACCTTCACCAGACATCCCTGGCCTGCTTTCCAAACCCAACCGGGCGGGTTTCAGGGTGCTGGAGGTGTGCCAAGGCACCAGGGCAGTGGGGCGAAAACATTCCCTGACACTAACGCAGACAGGACATGGTGCCCAGAAGAGCACACGCTGCTTACTGCCCCTTCTCAGCCCCCAAGACACCAGCAAAACTCCAAGACAGACATCGCCTGTGGGTGCCACCAGTGGCTGACTCGTGGGTGCCCAACAGTGTCCTCGAGGGTGTGCAGCACCCACAGAACTCAGAGCAGGAGACCCCATGCCCCTGGGTCATGGATGGCTGAGCCCATCTGCTGCCACTGAGTACTCGCTGTTGCCCCTCGGGCATCGCCAGTGGGTTGTAGAGTGCAGCAGCGTTTGCTTTAGCGCCCACAGCTCTTATGTAACAGAACGGGAGAGTGGTGGGGATGAGCCCTGGCTTTATAGGTCAGAAAATGGAGGTGCGAGCCAGTCAGAGGATTGGGCTGGGTCAGCCCGTGAGTCAGTGGCAAAGGAGGGACCAGCGCGGCAGAGGCTTTATTAGCCAGTGGGGGGTGGAGCGAGGCTCTGCGAGCAGCCAAGGAGTCACACCGAGGCACACCATCGACCGACTCAGGTCTTGCTCTCTCGCCCAGCGCATCCCCCAGCACTTTGACTCGCCGGTGATGAGGTCCTGCTCCTCTCCCTCCTCCTCGACGTGCCCCTGATGGGCACCCAGACCCCTGCCATAGCCCCAAACTCACCTGCGACGCAGCCGGGAAAGCAGTGATGGAGCAAGGTCAGTGAAACAGGTTTCTCCTCCTGGTCCTCAGAGCCGTCGTCCTTCCCACGCCGGCTGGGGAGCTGCAGACTTGTTGACAGCAGCTCTCGATAGCTGGGTTATTGAGCCAGGCTCAGGGCTGCACTCCCAGCTTCAGAGGTAGCAGCTCGCATGGGGCCACAGCCATCCCGGGCATCGCCCTGTCCTTTCCCGGGCAGATCGTCGCGCCTCTGAGCTTTCCCTGCTCTCGCAGGACCCCACAGAAGCCACTGTAATGAGAGCTTGAAAACGCCACTGGGGCTGGGTGGCTGAAATAACAGGTGTTTGTGTGGGACTTTGCTGGGCTGCATCCTCAGTGAGGTTTGGAGGTGGCAGCTCCAGCTGACCCTGGTGTCATGGCCTGCAGCTGCCCCCAGGTGCTGGCACAGAAACTGAGCAGCCAGTGCCAACTCAGGGGTTGTTTGTGGCTTTGGAGAAGGGCCAAGCAAGGGGTTTATCAGCACAGAGGTAAAAGGCAGCATCCAGGATAATTCCTCTGCTCCATTCAGGCCTTTCCCTGCCTTGTTTGGAGAGCCTGAGAGCAGCATCCCAGGGTGCTGAGCATAGGCACGGGTCCCCGCAGCCAGCGTCAAGTTTTGCTGTGACATGATCACGCCAGCCAAGCTCTGCCACTTCCCAGTGGTTAGATCATGAGTGGGGAACAAAGGGATGTTGTGGCAGCTGGATCTATCCCTGGCATCACCTGTGAGGGCAGAGCTCATCCTTGTTGAGAGCAGCATCGCTGCCACCTTCACTGGGCATCTGCAGCCTTGCCAGAGCTGGGGATAAGACCCCATGGGAATCCATCCCAAGCAGGGCTGTTTGTCTCTGTTGGAGTCACTGGGCTGGACTGTGCCCTGAAGCCCTGTGCTTGCTGCTCTTGGTGCAGTTCTGTGGGGAGCTCGGTGGTCCAACCTTTGCCAGGCTGTCTCCTCCAATGAGGCTGCCCCTGGTCCCAGCAGGACCACTGGGCCTGAGTGGACAGCTCTGGACAGGATTGTTGGGCTGGTGCTCAGGGTTCTGCAGTAGGAAACACAGTTGCTGTCAAAGCGCATTCTAAAAGCTCAAAGAGTGCGGAGCAGTGGGAAGGTTGTTCCTGTTACTCTTGGAAGGGAGATAGTGAAGGAAACCAGGACTGCTGCCAGCTCTCAGACTGTCCTGGGACACAGGCTGGTGTTGTGGGGCTCTGCCAGGAGTGGGGGACCCAGTGTCCCTGGACAGGTGCTGCCATTTGTGGGGTCACACATCCCTCCAGTGCCTTCACCCCTCTGAAACATCTGAGGCAGGATGCACAGGCTGTCTAGGGCACCAGTCCTGCAGCACTGGTGTCAGCCCCAGCCGACTGGCAGTGCTAAAGCTGGTGTTGATACCATCCCAGGCACCCCTCTACTGTCACCTCTGGGACCCATGTGCTCCCCAAGCAGGTGGCGCTGTGCTGTGGGGGACTGTGCAGGGCCTGCCCACTGGCACATGGAGAGGCATAGAGGCAGCTCTGTCACTGGGGTTGGAGCAAAGCCCTTCTAAAACCTTGTTCTTCGCGGCTTCATCATCCCTACCAGCAGCGCTGGGAATGGCCCGGTCCTCACCGCTGGTTTCAGAGCTGTGCCACAGTGAGCCAGGAGCTTGGGTGTCATGGGGGACCAGGGCTGTTCAGCAGCTGGAGACGAGGACCAGGCAGTGCCTGTGCTCAGAGCACTCTACTCCCCAGAAGCATCAGCAGTGCTCAGGGCACATACCCAGACTAGCTGCATATACCTGACTGCAGCCACATTTCCACCCTAACCCAGTCCCCTGCTATGAGCTCTCAGATCTTCCCTCTCTCTATGCCGGTGGGAAGAAGCCAGGGAGAACACATCAGGCTTCTCCAGCTCCATGTGACCCTGTAGCTGCCCCATGAGTCCCCAGCTCACCCAGCCTGAGCACTGAGAGGCCCTGGGGGCTCTCACAGCTGGGGCAACTCCTTACATGCTTCTGCAGAAGCAGCTCCATACCTTTGCCAGGCCTGGAAGAGGTTAATGCAGCCACAACCCCACAATTACAGAGCAAGCCTGCTCTCGGTGGTGGGAGGTGCTGCCCTGCTCCTGACCTTCATTCACTGGCAGTCGGAGATTTTAGCTGAACACCCAAGAGGAAGCATCTCCCTAACCTGCCCCTCAGGGACTAGCCTGCTCCAGGCAGATGGGCTGAGGGCACTAGTGATACTCCACACCTCACTCTGGGCTCTCCAGGGTATGCTCAGTTCTGTCTGTGCCAGTCTAGCCACTCTGCTGACAGCGAGCTGGGACGAAGTGTACCAAGATGATGGGTACCAAGATGATGGGTTTGGAGGAGCTTACTCTGTGCTGAAACACAGGGTGGCAGAAACTGTGGCATCGCCTGGTATTTTGTTAACATTTATGAACTACACAGAGCAGACATCAAGAATACTTCCCCCTGTCAATACCTAAACCCAGTGCTTACCACTTCTTCCCTGGCCTGCTCAGCACAGCTCTCTCTCAAGGAAGACACGCTGAGCTGTGTCCACATTACTGCCTTTTGGGGCAGTGTGGTTTTTGGGAACAACCACAGAAGATCTCAAAAGCCATTGTCTAGCCCCTGAGGTGCTGCAGCCAGCCCTGGTCAGATCAGTGCTTCAGACAGCCCTGCTGGGAACACCAGGCAAAGCTTGGCAAAGGCAGGGTGTGCCGTGGGTCCTCTGCGTGCAGCCCCTTCCCGCTCACTCCGGTCCTGCCACTGCTCGTTACTCAGCTGCTCAGCCAGGAAGTGAATCCCTGATGGGATGGGCAGGAAATAATTAAGCAAGTAGCGTGCAATGGTCCTCGCTGGCCTGACCAGACCCCACCAGCACCGGCTTTGCATCAGGATCAAGCAGAGGAGCATCAGGTAGGGCTAAGGACCAGGTGCTCCGGCCCAAGGAAGATGCCCCTCCATGGTACCCTCTGCCCACAGGACCTACCTGGTGTCCCATGGTTGATGTCCTTTCCCAGTTCCCATGCCAGCCCTGTGTGCCATGGCTGAGCACTTGTGCCAGCCAAGGGAGCAGCCAATAGCTTTGGTGCTGCTGGCAGCCTGGGGGATGCAGCCATAACCCTCTTGGGCCAACAGCCGAGCAGAGATACTGTGACACACACTCATTGCCCACAATCCTGCATCTCCAGGTTTTTTTCACACAAAGGGTGGTCAGGCACTGGAATGGCCTTCCCAGGGAGATGGTTGAGTCACCATCCCTGGATGTGTTTAAAGATCGTTTGGATGAGGTGTTGAGGGATATGGTTTAGGGGTGAACTTGTAAGGTAGGGTAGATGGTTGGACTCAGTGATCCCAGGGGTCTTTTCCAACCAGAGTGATTCTGTGATTTTGTGATTCCAACACTGCTGCTGCATAGCCTGAGTCAGCCCTGAAGGCCTCCTCTGCCTTCTCCTTCCTCCAAACCAAGGTTTGGGGGCACAGCCAGCTCCTGGGGACGGGGAGAAAAAAGCAGTGAGTGACAGCGAGTACCAACGCATCCCCCTCGCAGCAGGCACACGGGGATAAGGGTCTGAGAAGCAGCAACACTTCTGCAAGTGATGCTCCTCCACACAAGGAGCTGAGGCCTTGTGGCTCAAAGCTGGACCACTCATATGACCTCTTGGCCTCACTCCACTCCCTACACAGCTCCCACACCATCATGAACACATTCAGGCTGAATGCAGGGGCCTGGGTTTTTGGGAGGCCCAGTACAACTCAGGCATGGGGCATTTTGGCTTCCATGGCTTAGGGTGTTACGGAGTGACCGTCCCCAGGACCTTGGGTTTCCTGCCAGGGAGATGCTGCCATTGCAGCCGTGGTGCCCGCAGGACCTGCACTAGGTGCCACTGGCAGGCCCAGCCATGGGGTTTTCTTGCCGGCAGCACCTGGTCGGGGAAACCTGTCACCTGGCTCAGTTTCTGTTTGGGAGGGTATTTAAGGGTGTTCTCCAGGGTGTGCCAGCCCTGGCCTCCACCCTGCTTTCACAAGTGCCCTCTCCAAAGGAGCTTGTTGTTCTCGGCCATGGAGCAGATGCAATTAGCACTAGCAAGGTTTCCCCACAGAGGCCAGGACTGGGCAGAGCAATGGGCCTGGCTGTGCTGAGGGCCTGGGGACAGCCCAGGGCAAGTGGAGCATGACTCCATCACAAGCTCGCTGTGACGCAGCAACCCATCCGGTGGGCTGCAGTAACCCTTCTGCCCAGACGGAGCTGGGAACCAGGAGACATCTCCTAGGTCAGGGGGTCTGAACACTGTCCTGCAAGGGCTGTTCCCTCACGCCTCATGGGAGACAACCTGGTTGGAAACCGAGGACCAAACCCAAAGCCAAGTGACAGGCACAAGCCCAAAGAGCAGGCTCTGTGCCTCTGACATCCAACCCTGCGCCCATAGATCATCCTCCTTGCCCCACATGGGCCTGTCAAGGGTCTGAGCCCATCTCTTGGGCCGTGCAACACTGCATTGGTGCCACAGCTCAGTTTTGGCTTCTCCCTGTGGTTGTGGAGGTGACCACATTGGTCTCGGAGCTCAGCAATCCCCAGTGGCATTTCTGGGCTGGGTCTTAGCTGCGTCTCACAGCACTTGGGTATCATCACATCACCAAACCTCTCACTGGCTCGTTAGAGGAAAGAAAAGTTGGGAGAGGAGATCTCTGTCGGCATCAGCCCAACATCAGTAACTGCTTGGATGCTCCTAAGCAAAAAGGCAAAGTTAGGGACTGTGCAAACCGCAGTTGCTCCCAAATACCCACCACATCCCCCTGCCCAGCCCACAAAAGGCTCCAGTGAGTGTCAAGCCCTGTCATCCACTGGGATAAATTGCTCTGGAGTGATGAGAGCTAGGGCAAACCATTCCCCTCCTGTGTCCAGCACAGATCCAAAGACATGATTCACCCCTTAGGGAATCTGAGACAAGAGCTGGTTTGTGATGGGCAGCCAGTGCTCTGCCAGTTATCCAGAGCAGAGGCCTGGATGGGGTCATGCTAGTGCATGAGGAAGGAGCTGGATTTAACCACCGTAACCCCACCTGATCACTGGCCTCAAGTTACAGGTCCTGCTCTCAGCAGGACTGAGCACCCATCCTGCTGCACCACATCCTCAGGCTGCAGTGGGCAGTGGGTCCCATCCTGCTCCCCAGAGCAGGTCCCGACAGAGGGAGCTGTGACATCAGCCAGCCCAGCCATCGCCCTCCCTCTGGGACAGTGACCCTGGCCTTTGGAGAGGAACCAGACAAACCTGTGCTGGGCCCCCACTGCACAGCCTTCAGGGAGAAGTCTGACTCAGCACATCTGGCCATTTGCCCTTTTGCCTGGAAATCAAGCCAAGAGTTACACAGAGCTGGAAATTTCAAATGTAAACGTACTTCTGGTTCTAGAAATAACTTAAACCCCTCCTTCTTAGTTTGCATCTGTGCAGAAAAGTCTTGGAACTTCGGTGCAGTGTTTAGCTGATGCTGGAGCATCTCTATGTGCACAGGGCCAGGACCCCCACAGCTCTCCTGGTGGGGGGCAGCAGGGCAGAGACCCACCTTGCAAAGAGCACTTTCTGCTCCCTTGCAACCCCCAGTCTCCACCCCAGGGCTCTCACAGACAGAAGCAGCAGAGCCACACACCAAACAAATCCCTGTCCTCCAAACAGCCAAACCACAGCTTTAAAGGGACAAGCTGGTCCAGACCCCAGCCAGCCCTGGGGTGAGCAGATACAGACTGCCAGGAGTCACAGTGCTCAGGTCATTCCTTATCATTCCTTGAGATAAGGCAGGATAAGCAGTGCCAGTAACACCACAGGGCATTTCTCTGGTGGTTTGCATCATAGCCCAAGCAGTCACGATGCCAGCACCCCATAGCAAGGGGCTGTTGGCTCACTCTCATTAGGATACATCACTGCTCAGGTCCCCATCCTGCTGCTGTACCCTACATACGTTCCTGCTACCCAGGAGCCATCTACAGATGTAAAACCCTGCATCTGGGAGTGGGAGCTGAAGGCTTGGAAAATAAGTGCAATGACCAGGGAGCCCCATATGATGGGGTCAGAGCTGTGTTTTGAGCACTGATGCACCAGGGCTGTTTGGAAGAGGTGCTGGGCTGCAGCCCAATGCTATGTTCAGTCCTGGGGATGAAAGTCAAGATTGTTCATACACAAATGGCTGAAGTAGCTGGAGAGACAGGAGAGAAAGGTCACCTCCATGGGGCAGCCATTTGGCCACTGGAAGGCAACTACCACCACGTTCAAACCACCATCTTCAGTTTTGACTGTCACCCTCAGGACAGCACCTCATGGCTAAGGGGATGGCACATCTCAAGCTAACAGCTCCGAACTTCAGTAATCAAAGCTGCTTTCCACAAACGCAGCATGAACGGCTGCAACTGAGAACCAGGAGAGAGACCAGGGCACCCCATCCCTCTACTTCTCCAGCCCAAAGCCCAAATCAACCACTTGCTCAAGAAAGAATAAATTGCAATTATTTATTTTGTGTCCCCCTGAAAGTACCATCACGTTATCTTCTTCCATTCATGGCTTCGTGTGGTCTCTCAATGTCCCAGCCAGCTGTGCAGTGCACTTCCTCCTCCAGGGAGCAAGCGACCATCATCCCATCCAGACTGGCAGGTTGGAGCTGCCTGGTCCCTTCTCGGCAGTTGTCTCTCTGTAGCAGGTACTGCCTGGGAGCATCTTGCAAACAGGATGCAGAGCAAGGGAGCAGGGCAGTCCAGCAGAAATGGTGGCTGTAGCTGTCAGCTGCCCCAGGAAGAAAGTCTCTGGCTTGTGTTTTCTGGCAACTTAGAACTGGGTTTGTTTCTTGATCATTAAAAAAAATTAGTAAAAAGAAAGGATGCTGCTGCTATCTGCAAAGGGAAAGAGAAAAATCTATCAGCACGCTGAGGATCAAAGATTGAGCTGTACTGAAAAAGCCACAGGAGTCCCACAGAGAGCTCAAGGCTGAGGAAGCCCGAACAACACAGCAAATTGGAGTGTCAGCAGCCTAGTGCCTCCCCTCCCCTCTATGGTCAGCACATGGTCCTTCAAATCAAAACAACCCAACCTTGGAAACACTGTAAAACTGACACATTCCAACCTAGATGCGCAGTCTCCGAAGGTCTGAGTAAGAATTCAAGCGCTCGGGGAAGGATTCCCAACGCACTGCCGTCAGCCTGCTCCCACCAGGAGCTGCGGTTGATTTCCTAATGCCTTCAAAAAGTGAAGAATCAAGACTAGCCTGAGCGTGGTTCAAAATCCCAGCTACAGGGACTCAGAAGAACCAGACCACAGAGCAGTTTGTATTCATACAAGTTATGAAACAAAACAAGGGCTTTGCGTCCTGCCCAGCCACATTAGGGCTGTTGAGTAATGAACTAACTCTATTGCCACCTCTCCGAACTCTCATCGTTTCCACACGAGCAGGAATTTGCCCACACACAGAAGTACTGAGGTTACCTGGACTCCTACTCTTCCAAGTGGGTTGAAAACAAGATCTTACTTTATTCACATCTCCACCTGCCGAAGGGTTTAATCTCCTACTTACAGTTCAGTGTCTACAATGACATCTGGCTTCTCCAGAGTTTGTCGTCTCCTCTGGATGGCATCCACAATCTTTTTCCTGGGGCCCAACGGGATATTGATGCTCTTCAGGTCATTGTCGGAACATAGCATGAGGGCCGCCAAGTCAATCTTTTCCTTCTTCAAAATAGAGATGAACTCAAACATGTTCAGGGAAGCCAGGAAAGTTTCCAAGGGGCTGGTGTCTGGTTCATCGTCATCATCTAAGCCCAGCTCCACCTCATCCCAGGGTAGCTCTTCCGCGTTCCTCTCCTGCAGGCTGTTGGCACTGCCAATGCTATCGTTGAGACTTGGCGAGCGCTGCAGGCGGCTCCGCAGTTTGACACCTAACCCATCTGTGTTATCTTCACCCAGCGTGCCAGCATCCTCCCGACCAATCCCAAAAAGCCCGCTGCTGACATAGTTGCGCCGGAACACCATGGTGCCCAGCCCGGGACGGTTGAACAAGGAATCATGGCCAGAGTCAGTGCTGACTTCTGAGTGAGCAGAGTCCACATGCAAACCTGGGTCACTTATGGCACGGGAGACAGTGTCTTCGTCCGTGAGGAACATGTCTCTGATATTACGTCGAGTCCACTCCTTGGGGCTGGCGTATGTGCCCTGCTTCACAAACATAACATCGTTCCCCAGCTGCAGACCAGACAGAGACCTCACACTCTTCCTCCCATCCTCATAGATCTTGAATGTCCCATCCACTTGCTTCTTCTTCTCTAGCTTCTTCTGTATTTTTGTCTTTCCCTTGGCTGTGCCATGGAGGGTGGCTTGTGAGTATGGCAGGGAGGTCACCATCGACATGTGCTGGAACTTCTTGCTCAAGGTGCTACTCGAATAGCTGGAGAAGCTCATGGTATCCGAATTATCTGACATCTCCTTTCTGTAACGTTTCTCCATCCTTTCATGGTGCTTCTTCTGCAGCTTCACACAGTCCTTAATCCTCCGTTCCGCATCCCGAAAGGCCTTGTCCTTCAGTTTGCTCACCAGCTTAGGGTTAAGGCTGCTCTGCTTGGCAGCGATAGAGTCCAGGTATCGCACACACTCCATGTGCCCCTTCATGGCTGCCATGTCCAGCGGGGTATGATAATCATTGTCCAGGCACCAGATGTTGGCCCCAAAAGAGATGAGGAAGGAAAGGCAGTTCAGGTGACCATTGGCTGCTGCCAGGTGAAGAGGGGTGTTCCCCCAGATGTCACATTTGTCTGGATCACCCCTACAGCAAGAATAACAACCAGTTAACATGGAGGCATGACAGACTGCCCAGGTATTCCCAGTTGGGCCAGCAAAACAGCACCATGAACTTTTGCCTCCTTGAAATGCGAAGCTACAGGCCTCTGGTCCCCACAGTTTAATTTTAAGGAGGTTCTCTAGAACCTCCAGAGACATGAACCTCCAGACCACTGACATGGATTTACGTGGCTGACACACAAGTCTATGGTAATTTCCACAATAGGAATTGAGCTCTCAGGAGACATAAATGTTCCTGCGCCAAGCCAGCGTTTGGAAGGAGGCAAGCCAGGTTCTCGATAGCCTAGAACAGAGATATGGGGCTGATTTCAAGCCAGGCCTTAAGCTTGTTAGAAAATTTCAAATCCCAAACCTCCCATTAGCTACTTGCTAGCTTCTATCTTTCTGGCTTCATTTGGATTATGCAGAAAGAGACACCACAATACTTCTCCATATACCACATCCTGTGTGGGACATCACGGGGTCTCACCATGATGGCAGCACCACCATGAAATGGTTATCCCCAGCAGTGGTTGTGAAACACACCAGCTGCGCCTTCCCACCCTCCTGTTCACTGGAGCCTCCTGGGGAAATCTGGGGCACAAGAGGATGTGTTGCCAGCAGAGCTGCTGGTGCTGGCATTGGGGTTTGGTGGGGTTTTGGCTGCACCACACTGGCTCTCGATTGCAGGGCTCGAAGCGCGCTGGTATTAGCACATCCTGAGAATCCAGTTTCAGAGAAAGTGGAGATTAGGTTTCTGCACTCCTCAAGAGTTGGACACCCGACTAATGCTGTTAGCATCTCTTCTCACACCATGCTGGCCCCTACCCCAGCAAGCTGCTGACAGAGCACAACAGCTCACCCAAATCTCCTGCCTCCTGTGACATGATGATGGACACAAACAGGATTCAAAGGAAGTTTGTACTCCTGACATTCCTCTCTATTTGTGATCTCCTGAAACAAGAGATAGTTCACACCCCTGCTGGCAGCAGCCTTCACCGAGCGCATGTGCTAATGATATGCAGCCAGCAGCAGTATCTGTCAACAAGCTTCGTACACATGGATAAGGCAAAGCCTTTTATTAAGGCTCTGTAGCTCCACCACCCTCAAGAGCAACTCCCTTCGGGCAGCAGGGCTCTGGCAGAACTCTGGCTCAGCACAGCTCATGCCCATTTTTGCACCACCCTGTCAATGAGCTCTAGAGGAACCGAGCACTGTCCCTCCACCACACAGACTGCAGCTCCAAGCTCTGGTGACACCAGGAGTTGGGAAGGCAATCGTGCACTTGAGACCTTCAGCCTGTAGTCCTTTGCTCCTTGCTGCTTTAGGACCTGTTCTGACAAGAACTGGGAGCAGCAGAGCCCCAAACCTACACAACTTGTGCTACAGCTCATCTTGCTTGCAAGCATCTGAAAACTTCAGCGAAAGAGCAGAGACCACAGGAGCTGAGGGACTTCTCTCCCCTGCTGCTTTACGTCTTCACCACCAGGGCCCATGTACAAGGCCCAGTAACACGCTGGTCCAGCACATTCACCCTCCCAGGCTGGTGACAGGCCCCCATTTTTTCACAAATTTTGTAGAAACTTGGTCAGAAACAAAGTTTGAGCCTGCTGGCCAACACAGTGAGGTCGCCCAAAGGTTCAGAGCTGTGTAAGGGCCAAAAAAGCCACAAACCCTGCAGGACTTCTGTCTCTAGAGCTTTTGACATTGCATAGCAGCAGAGAAAAGCCTCAAAGATGGGTGGTAGGGAGGTAAAGGACAGGAGATCAGAGGTTTGAGGAGCCTTCTGTGAAGCCAGCAGAAGGAGAGGAAGGAGCTGCCAGACCTGTGACAACGCCGAGTTTCCAGGAGCGGTAACTCCCCAGACCTCACGTCTACCCTCGTAGTGACATGTCCAGGCTGGGAAATTCATGGGCAGGATAAATATTTGATGAATTGCAAGAGAGGAGTAAATAATTGATGGAGCTGGATTAAAGAGCCAGTGAAACTGGAACTGCCGGCGGTGGTGGTGGGACTCCAGGGTATGGAGGGTTGTTAGTTTGTTTACATGTGCTCTGTGCGGGCCCAACATGTGTGGGCAGGTGAGCCGGGGCACCGTGAGGGTCCCAACATGGACGCAGAGTCATGATAAGAGCAGTCACTTAGCAGCAGACTCTCTAAGAAATAACCTTGCTCCCCAAACCAAGCTGTGTGGCTGCTTGATCCACAAAGTGCATCTCAGAGCTCCTGCTCATGGCTGTCTGGTTCAGGTGTCAAAGAGCAAAGCCAGGGATATCTCGGGGGATTCATATCTGATAGTTTACCTTCTTCATGTTTTTTACCATCTCAGAGAGGGCAAAGAGCATCAAAACCAGCTCTCTCTGGACACTTCCACTGTCTAGAATCAAGAGCATTAGAACAAAATTTGATCTCTAGGTCCCTTTGCCCTATAAACGTCTGCCACGGGCACTAAAAATGCATCAGAAGGAAAGAACAGTGACTTGCAAAGTAGAGGTGATTGATCCAGCACAGATAATAAACATGAGGCCCTGCCTCTGGCAGTTGTCTGTCCCAGCAAAACTTCTCCTCCAGGGCACCGCATGCAAGGAGATGCTGACTGCAGGGTCCACTAAGTGGGAACGTATTTTAATAACAGGTGTGAAGTGCAGCACTTGTCGACTTCAAAGCGTTTTCGAGTGCTGAGTCAACTCCTGTAATAATTATTATTAAAAACGCTGTTAATTGAGCCCCTTGGGTGGACATGTGCATCTCCTGAGTCATTGCGTTCGCACCATGACACGCACGCTCACTCCCTTCCTGCCAGTTTTTCCCCTCCACTTCTCCCATAGGATTCCAATTAGCCGGGGAATCCAGCGGCACTGACATACGTCCTTCCCTGGCTGCACGTGTGAAGTTCCTCCAATAGCAATAGGCTGGCTCACCTCTGGCTCATGGGTATGAGTGAAGGACGGGGCCCTCAGACCAGCAGCCAGCTGGGTGCCGTGTCGCTGGCTCCCATAAAACATTTTTTTCTGGGTCCTAAAACCTAGCCCATCACAGAGGTAGATGACTGCCTTTTAAAGGCTCAGATCATGACTGAGCATTGTTAAAAACACTGCTGTACCTCAGCTGAGCTAGAGGTGGCATTGACTGGGTGCAGTTTCCATATGAGGGGCAGGGGGATTGGACTAGATGGTCTTTCGAGGTCCCTTCCAGTCCCTTATGTTCTGTGATTCTCTAAGGTTCTCTTCAATCCTCCTATGTTCTTCATTTGTATCTGGACCCTGCGCAGATATTTTTCAACTTGAATTCAGTTAAAATTAAGGTCAGTGTGTCCAGCCCTACAAAAGTCAGTCTTCAGCTGTCACCATCAGCCCCCTCTTAGTGAAAATGAGTTAAAATCTTGAATACTCGTCCTAACTTACGAGCTCATGAGATGGTACAATAGGTTCTCAGAAGCCTCCAGTGGGAAGGCAGAGGGTTCCTGAAGTGAGCCAGGTAGAATGGGTTCTCAGAGGCCTTCAGTGGGAAGGCCATTTGACCTCTGTGTGGTACTTGGTCTAGGTGGTCCTGCCCTGGCAGGGGGATTGGGCTAGACAATCTTTCAAGGTCCCTTCCAATCCCTAATGGCCTGTGATTCTGTGGCCTGCCTGTAATTTTTGGATATAGCTTGAGGCAACTCACCAGCTTCAGCCAGTGAGGGCAGTGACCCAAGCAAAGACTTGAGCAGCAAAGATGATGCTTTTGGACTCAGAGCAGAGCCCTGGGTCCTGCTGTATCCCAAGCCTTGTTCAGATGGTGGCAGGTCAAGGATTCAGCTTTGCTCCAGGTTGAAAGCCCCAGAAATCCAGTAAGAATGCTGTAGGTGAGGTTCATCTCAGGGCTCTCTGCCTCTCAGGCCAGGAAAAAGCAAGCCCAGCAGTTATTGCTACTGGTGATTATTAGCATTGGCTCTACCATGGTAGTGCCTGGGGGCATGTCTGCTGGTTCAGCACTTCACCTTGCCCAGGTCTCACGCTGACTCGGAGCAGCCAGCTTAGGTGCCGGAAGCGACAAATGCTGGGACAGTGCTCCACCCTGCTCCTTCACCTTCCCGGCAGGTCATCACCAGGGGAAGATCCCCACCAACATAGCCACACTGCTCCTGGCACCCACGTGGCCATCAGCCTTGTGGTGTGCAGAAGATGCACATCACCTTCACGTGCCTTGATGCAACCTCCACTGCAACCCTGCCCCAGCCCTTGAACAGCCTGGCTGATGTCAGGAGCCACCTTGTCCTCTTTGACCCACTGCTGAGCCAATTGCTCCCCTCTGCCATTAGCATCCAGAGCATCCACAACCCATGCTTTTTGAGAAACTGAGGCAGATTTCTGCCAAGAAACACCACATGACAAAGCTGACTGTGGACCCGTCTAGCAGAATGACACGTCCTCATCTCTCCTATGGTCCACTCCAAAGCAAGAAGGCTCTGGCCATTCCCAGCTGAGGCCCCAAGCCCATGGTTAACTGGAGCTGGACTGATGCCTGCCACAACAAACTGCGCTGAAGAATTCCTGCCTCTGAAAAGCTGCGCTGCTAAATGCCAGTTAGCCTGTCTTGGCCCAGCCATCATGTTAATTGGGTTTGCTTCCCTTGCTGGAGCCCAGCCAGGAGAAAGAAAAGGGCTTTCTCTGTTGCAGCTGAGAAGGGTGAGCCACTGCTGATCCCTCTGTCTCAAACCCACTCTCCATCCCCCTGCAAAGGGGACACAGAGCGCAGACATGTCCCCAGCTCTTATGGACAGAGCAAAGGCTGCTTTGTTACCCCTTCTACATGGGCTAGGACAATTAACTTTCCTCAAGGATCCACCAACAGACTCCCTGTACTCTCGCCCCCGCAATTTCAGCCCTGCACCACAATGTGCTGAACACACAGAGGTGTTTGAAGGAGGCTCCTTCACTGATAATCCAAACCATCCATCAGACCGGCCTGCAGCAGGCACCACAAGGAGAGCTCTCCTCCCTCCAGCTTTCTCAGAGTGCCTCCAGCCAGCCTCACGAGGATGTTTCATAATAGCCTGACCCCAGCACTCAATCTCCCAGCTTGTCTGAGCACCAGTAGCACTGCCCAGTGCTGTCAGAGAGGATTCAGCACTTCTTGTTGCCTCAAGACTCCCCCATCACCCTGTGTGCCCCAGCATCCCCCTGCAACCCAGGCAGAAGATAACCAGCCCCCTCAGACCCCTCAGCTTGGCATGGAGCCAGCCCAGCCCCAAAGCCCCTGCTCCTCATGGAGCACTCACAGTGCAGGGCTCTCTGAGCTGAAGGAGGAATATCCTGGCAGCAGAGCAGAGAAGGAAGTGTCCCGACATGAGTCCTCCTTTACCTCCCAATTGTTCTAGGGCAGCTGTAAGAGTCACATACCTTGCAAGAACAACCCTACATACCAGTATAAGCTGGGGACTGACCTGTTGGAGTGTAGTGTAGGGGAAAGGGACTTGGGGGTCCTGGTGGACAGCAAGATGACTATGAGCCAGCAATGTGCTCTTGTGGCCGAGAGGGCCAACAGCATCCTGGGGTGGATCAGAAGGGGGGTGGTTGGCAGATAGAGAGACGTTCTTCTCCCCCTCTACTCAGCACTGGTGAGACCACACCTGGAGTATTGTGTCCAGTTCTGGGCTCCTCAGTTCAAGAGGGATGTGGAGCTGCTGGAGAGAATTCAGCGTAGGGCAACGAAGATGATAAAGGAGGTGGAGCACCTCCCTTATGAGGAGAGGCTGAGAGAGCTGGGTCTCTTTAGCTTGGAGAAGAGGAGACTGAGGGGTGACCTCATTAATGTCTACAAATATTTGAGGGGTGGGTGTCAGGAGGATGGAGCTGGGCTGTTCTCGGTGTCATGTAGTGATAGGACGAGGGGTAATGGTTGTAAGCTGGAACATAGGAGGTTCCACATCAACCTGAGAAGGAACTTCTTCACTGTAAGGGTGAGGGAGCACTGGAACAGGCTGCCCAGGGTGATTGTGGAGTCTCCCTCACTGGAGATATTCAAGACTCGACTGGATAGGTTCCTGTGTGACTTGGTTTAGGTGATCCTGCTGTTGCAGGCGGATTGGACTAGATGATCTTTCGAGGTCCCTTCCAATCCGTAGTGATTCTATGATTCTATGATACCAAACACAGAATTAAGTTTAATCTCCAAAGAATTAAGTATCGCTGCACATCGTCCTAAGTGCTAGCGTAAAGCTACAGGGTCTGCTCATAAGCTTTCCTGGGTCCTCCATGATTTCTCCTCTCTGGCACCCTTGTCCCCAGGCTGGGGCTTTTCCTCACTCTCACAAACCCAAAGAGACTCCAGGGAGCTGAGCAGCAGGGTGGAGGCTTTGCTGATCCCTGCATGGTTCTGCACAAGGACCTGACACTAGGAAATGAATGTGAAGATACAAACACATTGCACAGCCCCACACTTTGCTCCACCATCCATCACGGAAAGGGCACTAGGCTTTTGCCAGGCTATTTTCCCCCTCAGGAACAAAAGTATATTAGGCTGTTAATTAAAGAGCAGCCAAGCCACATTCAGACATGACTGAGCCCACGAGGACCTTTTAATCCAATGGGAATTTTTAAAAGGGCCCCCTCCATGCAAAGGCAGAAACTGCCGGCTTGGATGTGTGGGCTGGCAGGGCAGCAGTGGGGCTGCTGTGAGGCAACTGCAGTGAGGCAATGTGAGGAGACAGAGATATAAATCTGTTTGAAAGACCAATGCTGTGCATGAACAACAAAGGCTTTGCTCTCTGGAGGGTTGTTCATGGGCAGCATGGGCCTTTCAGACTGGCTTTTGGTCTGTCTTGGAACCGTTTCTAACTTGGGGGTCTCATCCCCAGAGATCCTGCCCTTGTCTCTCTGGCCCTGGGTGGCAATTCCTCTCCTGGCAGGAGTTCCGAGCAGGTTTCTGCCAGGCACAGCCTCTCCTGGAAGGCACCCATTAAGCCACACAGCCCCCACCCAGGACAGCATCCTGGGGCTCTCAGTCCAGAAGTATCTTGGGGGGCACCACTCAGAGCAACTCCTGACCTCTCCCTTCTGGACTCTAAAATCCTCTTTTCCTGACCTATTGCATCAGGAACTTAAGAACTTCTCAAAGTGGCTGCACGCAGCCTTTCTGACCCCAAGATCTGAAAGGAGACTGCTTTACAACAAAAGGGCAGCACAGTGTCAGGGAGCAGCACAGCTGGCCAGGGCCAGGGGAGCTGCTGAAGGTTTTGCACAAGCAGACCAGAGTAGCCAGGAGATGCTGAGAGCCCAGGAACGGGCACAGTGGAAATGTGGCTGACAGGGTACAAGAACTGCAAACACAGTCGAGGGTGACACAGAAAATCCCAGATTAGGAGCTGATGGCCCTGACCCAACATGGAGAAGCAAAGCCCTTCCCAGAACGCAAAATGCACAGCCAGCTGTGACCTTGGCATCATTCCTCAGCATGAGAAAGAAATAAATACAATCTCTCAACAGAAGGCAGAGGCCACCCCTCCTTGGTGCTTTTAGATGAGGTGCCCAGAAAAGCTACCAGAGCAGAAGGAATCGCTGGCACATGTTCCCCTGGGATGCTAGTAAGAACAGGAGAACTAAAGGGTGCTGAAGAAGCAGCAGGTATGGCAGGGCTTCCCTCAGCACAGAGAGTCTTGTACTGTTCCCCCCACACTAAGAAGTAAAGCTGTCCAGTCTGACCAGTCTCCTCTGTCCCACTGCTTCCTCCCCACCACATCCATGGAGCCAACACTCTCAGACTTGAAGCTCAGAGTGAGGTACCAAGAGACACATCGGCACTGAGTGGAGAGAAAATGGTGTTAAAGAAATCTGCTCTTGTGGAATGTGCTCCTGAATTTCCTGGGCTCCAGGTGCCTGACAGGCTGTGTGGGGGTCACATTCTCAGATCTCTCTAATGGATACAGCATGGGTCACCTGCTGCCAGCTAGCACCACAACACCTCTGTCCCAGTGTTTCTTGGGACAGACACAGCAGTTATGCTCTCTGCCGCCTTGTTTAAAAGGCCTTGTTTTATGGCAGCATCATGCAGCTCTGCCTGTCCTTACAGGGGCTGACCGTACAAGACAATGAAACACTTGGAGGGAGGAACCCAGCCCCACCTGGGGAGCTGCCAGTGGGGTCTGGGGCAGGAGCAGTGGTAGGGTCAGAGGAGCTGGGAAAACAGGTTACTAGGAGCATTGGATTAAACTCCAAGCACCACACAAAGAAAAACAGAAGGAAGGACAGGAGCAGGGGTGTTACGGACAGATGCCATAATTTTGTAGGGCACCTGCCCCCACGTTGATCTACAAATGGGGAAGGGGAAAAGATGGAGTCCCAGCTACTCTGTCCCCAGGAGCAGCCCCAGGGGACACTCACCCTCTGCTGACAATGAGGC
This sequence comes from Rhinopomastus cyanomelas, assembly GCA_013400115.1. NCBI lineage: Eukaryota > Metazoa > Chordata > Aves > Bucerotiformes > Rhinopomastidae > Rhinopomastus > Rhinopomastus cyanomelas. Next base: position 310,413 of record VXBP01003135.1, read on the forward strand.
GCAGGGCATCCAGGTTGCCATGGTAGGCAGCCCATAGGGTTGGGGTCATGCCATCCTCATCCGGTGAGTTCAAGTCCTTCTTAGTGGCTTCTTTCAGGAGGTCCAGGTAGCCATCCCGGGCTGCTCGGTGGTACTGGTCATTCATGGTGCGGAGTGATGCCTGGGCAAGCACATGGGTACCCGGTGGCTCAAAGGATGGGCATGGATGTGGGGAACAGGGAGCTGCCAGCAGGGCCCAGCTCACCTCACAAAGTGCAGGAGTAGCAGGACACCTGAGAAGTCCTGACTGGGGAGGCAGGAGCTCCTCCAAGCCCAGCCAGTCAGGCGCTCCAGCGCTTCCCCTGGGTCCTAAGCATCCTCCGGCCCTGACAGCTCCTCAAAGCAATCCTTTCACGCATCAGCTCCACAGAACATTAAAAGCTCCAATTAACCAGCAGCACTGTGTCAGGCTCAGCCGAGTGCTGCGAGCACAGGGTCGTGCAGTGGCACCTCACCAGGGCTAAGTGACCATCAAGGGGAGCTGGCTGCCTGACAGGCTCATGGGCTGTGCCCTGACTGCATGCCCCCCATGTCAAAGCCACTCCTGGGGTGTTCCCAGCTCACTTGCTCCTGGTGAAAAACAAATACATTTTTTTTTTTAGATCTATCTATATCCTTTGTGTCATTAGGAAGACAACAGCAGAGCCAGACACCATTCCTGACCCCCAACCATCCTGCCAGTGCCCACAGGACTCTGCTACCCAGGAAACTGTACAACAGGAATGCACAGTAACCCAAAGTAACACATACAGGTCGGAAGGACTCCCTGCCTCACGTCCTGTCCCTCTTTGGAGGCCAAAAGAACCCCCAAATCAAACCCGTTCCTGTGTGTATCTCAATACTTCTGCTGTCCTGTGCACAAGGGGCAGTGTCTGGCCTCCTGTGTCTTTTATGCTGACACAGAATTTCCTGCTGCTGAGCCTGGAGGGAGCTGGACAGCCCCAGGTGATGCCTCTAGCAACAGGATTTTCAAGCCCTGGGCACCCTCTGCTGTCAGCAGTGAAGGAGCCAAGCCTGGATGTCGACCAAAGCCTGTAGCACATTGCGCCGAAGGGTGAATGTTGTTCCCTGGGGCATACTATCACGGAGGAGGAACTTGCTGCTCCTCTCTTATGCATTTTACATCCCTGGCTCTGGGGATGGGGATCTCTGGGGCTGGACCCTGCATCCGCTGCCACGGCCCTCGGACAGCACATGGGGTTCAGAGATGGTGAAGGCAGACCCACCAGATGGGGAAAGTGGGGAAAGGCAGAAAGACAATACAGCAGCAGAGAGGGTTGGAAGGTAACAAGCAGAGAGAAGGAAACCAGAGAAACAGTTTATTTTGGTAAAATGCCCCAAGCCAGTAGAGTGGCCCTAAAGCAGTGCTGGGTGCACCCACACAAGCTGTAGGGATTCAGCCTCCAGTGACCAACACAGTCACTGTCCTGGCTGCCTGGGAACACCTCAAAGTGCACCAAAGTGAGGGTTCTCTTCCTGTGGGGTTTGCTTCCATAGGCAGGTTCATACTCACCTGATTAGCCTCCCTGAGCCAGTCCTGGTAAGAATCCGTACCCGTCGAGGTATTTGTAGCTGGAAGCCTTCCAGGTGAAAAGCAGCACAGTAATGTCTGCAATTCATCACCGAGGTCGATTAAGGATTCTTGTATTATTACTAAGTAAGCTTGTTACAGTGGCTTCTGGGGCAGGGGGTGGGTCTGGAAGCATTGCCCAAGGTAGTAAAAGCTCTTTCCTCTGCTCCTGGCTGTTGAAGACAAGAAAAAGAGGATAAATCAGTACATTTAGCCTAAGGGAGACTCTGAACCTCTGGCCTCGGAAGAACATATCTATTATCAGCTCAGACTGTAGTGGGTCTGGGCTTTCCCAGGGAAAAGCCACAGACAAAGATCAACCACCCTTCCCAAACAGGAACCCCCAAGCAGGGCAGACGCAGTACTGCTGGTGGCAGCACAAGAAAGACACAGGCAGGTCTCCCTGGACTGTGCAGCAGGTCCTGAGGTCTGTTCTTCACCATCCCACGCAGTTCAGATTGGTGTTGTCCCTGTAGTGTTGCAAGAAGCAGCACACTGTGTGGGAATGGGACTGAGAAAATGCACAACAAACAGCCCCAGAGGCAAGTGGCAGGGACATCTCCAAAACAGGTTTCATCATGAAGGAATAAAACTTGTCCCCATCCACCCAGAACTGCTCTGGGTCTCCCTATTTCCCCCAGCAAAATATAACAGCAGCAGTAAAAGAAGATCTCAAGCCAAAGCTCTCCATGACCAGGCAAACACTTGATCGCCGTCAGTGGGTTGACTACAGTGTGGCTCCTTTCCTTTGAGAGAAGTTACACTACTGAGTGCCAGAGAAAGATGAACCAACCCAGAAAAGTCACAGGCAGTGCATCAGCAAAGGGGAATGTGGGCTCCAGTCCCCAAACCCTGACCTGCTCTAGTGTTGAACCTTCCTCATTGTTGCCACCATGGCTGGGCAAAGATTTGAGCTGCCCTTGGACCCAAGAGGTACAAATGCAAATTTCTGTTTTTTCCTCAGAAACTTCCCAGGGGTAGAGTGTGCTGATGGGAATAGGGCAGGGTGAGGCCCAGTGTTTGTTGTGCTCAGTTAAGCAGAAAGCCAAGCCCAGCAAAGATACATCATCACCTAAACTATCTTCTCTCAAGGAAAAAGATCTCACGCATGCAGGGAGATGAGTTAGATTGGGGGGGGCGGCGGCTTTGCTCTGTGGTGACCATGACCCTGCAACCAAGTGGTCTGTGCCATGGTTAGCACTCTTGTCACCCCATGCTCTCTGCAGGTAAATAACTCTTATCTCCTCATCTCTCTCTTGCTTTCCTAAAATCAGCTATTGCACAAAATGGATCACATGAGCTTCTCTGAGAAGCCCACAAAGAACTGCTGTCAGCTCCAGCTATGGTATAAACCACAGAGACATCCCAACGGGTATAAACTCTTTGACTGAACAAGCTGCAGCAACAAGGAAACTTCTCAGCCTGGCAAGAGCAGAGATTTGGATACCAGGCAGTGAAGCAGGTTGGTGGCTCCATTTAAGTAAATTGTTTGCTTTGTTTCAGGCTTTTCATTGAGAAACAGTGACGTCCCAAGCTTTGCACAGGCAATGGGCTTTAGAGAGCGTGAGTGCAGAGGTAGCTCACATTGCCGTTGCAGGAAGTGATATAAACCACAGTGCGACGTCCCAAAGACTCCCAGGGCTGTCTTACCTTTCTGCAGCCTGTCCCTTAGCCAGGAAGTGTGACATTTGGGTCGCAGTGCTTAGTGGCTGACATTTAGAAATCAAACCACACTGGCCGTTTGCCCCAGGATATTTGATCCCGTGAGTGCTCTTCTAGTGTTTTTCCAATATCTTGCATCAACAAACAGCTAAACGCTGGGTGATGAATTTGGCATGCTTTGTTTAAACTGGCCTGGGATCTTCCCAAGCAAAAGCATCTTAAGCAAGAGCAGAGTCTATGGGGAAGCAGGAAGAGAAAGGCTGAAAATGAGCTCATTCCTCTTTTTGCCCTCCCTGTCTCAGCCTTCCCTGTTCCTCTGGTACGTCCTCTCCTCATCACATGTCCTGCTTTGAAGTGACGCCTCTCATTCATGGGGCTCTCCTCCCAACAGCGCTAACCCTCAGCTAGAGCATTAACTGAACCATGACCGAAGAGCCTGTGCTGAAGGACAGCGAGATCAGACACCCCAACTCCAGCATGGGCTGCGGACAGAAGGATGACAAAGCCAGCCTTGCTTCAGGCCAGATATTGTCTTTCAGCCATCAGCCTCATCAGCATCCCTCCACTCCAGCCTCCAAGGAGGTGTGGAAAAAGGGTGGCCGCATGTTCTCCATCCTGCTGGCCGTGCACTTGGCTCTGCTGGCCTGCACACTGGTGAGCAGCGGGGCTTTTGAGAAGATTGCTGTGCATGATTATGATGTCTTCTTCCTGCTGACTGTCATGATGCTGATAGTCATCATATGGATCATCTTCTACCTTGCCAGCACCTCCCGGTGCCCAGATGCCATTCCCTGCAGAGACTCCCACGCTGGGCCCATCTGGCTGAGAGGTAGGAGCTCTTGGGGGCTTAGGGCTGGAGCTGAGAGGCAGGGTGGGCAGTTCATGGGGGCAGCAGTTATTACAAGGGAAACAGCAATCATGTGAGGCACAGACTCCTCTTCCTACACTGAATCTTGGTTCTTTACACCATGTTCCATCCCAGCTTGGCCAGTGCTCTTGCAAGAGCTGTTACAGGGTTGATTGACAATTCCAGACAACATTATTGTGTGATTCTGTTGGTGCTAAGATAATTTGGTTGCTGGGGGTGGAAAAGCAGAGGCAGAAGCAAGGACTCTTCACGGCAACAATTCTTCTTCCTCCTCTCATCTATCCGTGTTATCCCACACGTGCATACAGCTGTCCAACCACAGGTATTTTGGTTCCTCAACAGGAGGCCTGATCCTATTTGCCATTTTCAGCCTTGTCATGGACGTGTTCAAAATAGGATATTACTCAAGCTTCTACAGCTGCCTGTCTGCAATCAAGATAATCTACCCCATTGTTCAAGCAATATTCATAGTAGTCCAGGTGAGACCGTTGTGCTCTGCCTTGGGGAAGGGTAGAGACAAAGAGCTACCAGTGGAAGGAGCTCTGACCTCAGGAACATAGTTCAGTTCCACCTACAGCAAATGCAAGTGGCTTAGCTCAGCCCTGCCTCAGCCCACATACTCTCACTCCAACGAGAAGTTCCAGCTGCAGCAACTCACTTTAAGACGTTGATTTAAATTAATTCCCAACCTGTGACATTTTAGCACGTGCTGGGGTGGCTTGTCACAAACCCTCCTCCTAACAGGGAGACCCCTGTCCCAGAATGCTGTGGTTTGCTCTCTGATTATGCTGGAAATGACAACTTGTCTTCTTGCCCCTGCCAGACCTACTTCCTGTGGATCTCTGCCAAGGACTGCGTCCATGTACACCTGAACATCACCAGGTGAGCACTATGGTTCTTTGAATCCCACCAGCCCAGAAAACCTGAGCTACTGCAAACCCATTGCACTCTCTCATGCAGCTAAGATGCAATGAGGGGATAATATGATCTCAACTCTGGAAAATCTAAACCTGTTCAATCTCCAGCCAGCCTTAGATCCCAGCTCAAGCAGTTGCGGTTCACGACCTGTGGATCCAGCAGGGCTGGGACTCACTTCAAGAATACCAGCATTTCTCAAAGCGGATTAGTATTAAATAAATAATTAGCATTAAATAAAATTATTCATAGCCCAGTTTTGCTTCCCTGGGGGAAACAATGACGCATAAGGCAAGTTCAGGCTAAACTAAGATCTTGTCCACTTCTGCAAGGCTGGATCTACTGGAGACCAGTCCAGAGCTATTAATCTATTCATTATGAGAAGCTCTTCCAAAACCAAGAAGCAGAATTAGACCTTACTAATTCTCATGATCAAGGAAGAGAGGGAGAGAAGCACAGCAAGGGCCAGGATTTCTAGCCTTGACCATTACACTCCTTGCACCACTTCTGGGAGACTGCCACAGTCCCTCTGAGCACATCTCTAGCATGGACAGGAGCAGCAGAGCCTACAGCCCCTGCTTTAATATCATGAATCTTCTCCTCCTGCAGGTGTGGCTTGATGCTAACACTGACTACCAACTTAGCAGTGTGGATGTCAGCTGTGACAGATGAGTCTGTTCACAAAGCACATTCAAAGTTGAAGAAGAACATGACAGAGGAAATCTTCAGGTGGCTCCTGAGAGGTAATCTGCCCTTTTGCAAAGCCATCTGATCTGGGGAGGGAGCCCATGAGGTAGAAATTGTTCTGCAAGACAGGTTTTATATGTTTTCAGAAGGCCTTTCTAGAGCTGAAGGCTCCTTTCTCATAGGTGGTATGTTAAATGCCAGGTCTTAATGTTCATTTCTGAACTGCACCATACAGGAGTTGGAAAGGTGGAAAGCCCTGTGGGATGGGAATGGAAATGAAGGAATGGGATGGGAACGAAGGAAAAAGAGAGACTTAAGCTGCCACCTAACTTCTTCAGACAGATCACGAGCACCAGCTAGCTGAAGTATCCTTGTTTTCCAAGTGGTCACATATTCTTCTGTCCTTGGTCTTGTTTTTCACTGACCCTAATATCCAGTTCTTCAGGGCTTCTAACAAGAGCTCGCTCCTTGTTTTAATCCCATTAGCATCAATGTGGTTTTATCTTGTTTCAGTGGGAATGAGAAGTAGCTCAGCTGAAGGATGTAACTGCAACAGCCAAATCTGCCAGATCTTCAAGAACGGCTATTTCTGGCTGTACCCATTTAACATCGAGTACAGCCTCTTTGCCTCTGCCATGGTCTATGTCATGTGGAAGAACGTTGGACGCTTCATAGACCACCACTCCCACCACATTCATGGCCTGAAGTTCAGACTCTTCCGAAGGACCTTCTTTGTGGGCATTGTGTTGGGTCTCATCCTTCTGGTGAGTGGTTTGGGAGTCCTTGTTCTTTATGAGGTGCAGGTAAATTCCAGCACTGAATCCAACAAGAAGAGCCAGGCACTCACCATGTACTACATCTTCAACATTGTTTGTCTGGGCCTGATGTCTCTCGTTTGCATTGGTGGCTCTGTCATCTACCGGTTTGACAAGAGAGACATGGATCGGCACAAGAACCCAACCAGGACCCTGGATGTGGCCCTGCTGATGGGCGCAGCCCTGGGGCAGTACGCTATTTCATACTACTCCATTGTGGCCATTGTAGCCAGCACACCAAGGGACACTATCAGCGCACTCAACCTCACCTATGCCCTCCTGATGATTGCGCAGCACACCTTTCAGAACATCTTCATTATAGAAGGACTTCATCGGCAGCCCCCCAAGGAAGACCACAAACACAATTCTCATCAGAAGAATCTCTATGGACTCACCTTTGTCAACATCAATGCGGTGTCCCTCCGTGTTCCCCACAGCAGCAGCACCTTGGCCCCCAGCGCTCCTTCTGGCACTGAAGCCATCTGTCCTTCTGACCTTATGCGGTCCCTCACCACTGGCAAGAAGATGAACTGGAGGAGAAAGTTTTTAAGGGAGATCTCCATGTTCCTCCTGCTAAGCAATATCATAGTGAGTACACGATGAAAGAGGGGTCTGTCAGGGTGGGGAGAGGGAATCAAGAAGTGTCTGTGAAGGAAAGGATGTGGCTTATGCTAAAACAACCCCTTCTGTGCCTCTGCCGTGCAGAGCACACACTGGCTTGTATTTGTATGTGCAGAGACCAGGGATTCACTTGTTGCTTAAAGCAAGAACAACTGCCATGGAATTAAGACATTTTAGGCCACCCCAACAGACCCATTCATTTACCACCAGAATATCAGACAATAAAATTGGTGGGTACAAAAATCACAGAACATCAGGGATTGGAAGGGACCGCAGAAGATCATCTAGTCCAATCCCCCTACCAGAGCAGGATCACCTAGACCAAGTCACACAGGAACATAACCAGAGGGGCCCAGAACTAGACATAATACTCCAGATGTGGTCTCGCCAGGGCAGAGTAGAGAGGGAGAAGAACCTCTCGATCTGCTAACCACCCCCCTTCTAATCCACCCCAGGATGCTGTTTGCCTTCTTGGCCACAAGGGCACATTGCTGGCTCATGGTCATCCTGCTGGCCACCAGGACCCCCAGGTCTCTTTCTCCTACACTGCTCTCCAACAGCTCAGTCCCCAAGCCTATACTGGTACCTGGAGTTGTTCTTGCCCAGATGGAAGACTCTACACTTACCCTTGTTATAGTTTATTACATTTCTCNCTGGTTTGGATGTGAGGCTGACCAGTCTATAGTTACCTGGGTCCTGCTTCTTTCCGTTTTTGAAGATTGCAGTGACATTTGTTATCCTCCAGTCCCTAGGCACCTCTCCTGATCCCCGTGACTTAGCAAAGATGATGGAGAGTGGCCTAAGCATGTCCCTTAGCATGTGCGGGTGCATCCCATCCTGGCCCATGGATTTGTGTACATCCAGTTTGCTCAAGTTATCCCTAACACAGTCCCCAGGACAAACTTCTCTCTTGTCTTGACTTCCTCTGGGGCCTCAGCAATCTGGGGCTTGATATCAGGACAGCCCCTGTATAGACAGAGGCAAAGAAGGTGTTCAGCACCTCTGCTTTCTTGGTATCCTCTGTCTTCAGGGCACCCACCTCATTCAGCAGGGGGCCTACGTTGCCTCTAGGTTTAGTTTTACCTGCAGTGTATTTGAAGAAGCCCTTTTTGTTGCCCTTGACCTCTCTTGTAAGGTTTCATTCCAAGGAGGCCTTGGCTTTCTAGTTGCATCCCTACATTCTCTCACCGGAGCCTTATAATCACCCCAAGTGGCCATCCCCTCCTTCCATGACCTATAGACTTTCTTCTTCCTCTTGAGTTTGCCCAGCAGCTCCCTGTTTAACCACACAGGTCTTCTGGCTCCCCTCCCTGACTTCATTCCTGTTGGAGTGCTCTTGTCTTGGGCTTCAGAGAAGTGGTCTTTGAATGTCAACCAGCTATCTTGGGCCCCTTTAGCTGCTAGTACCCTGTCCCATAGGATTTCCCCTAGCAATTGCTTGAAAAGGCCAAAGTTGGTCCTTTGTTGGACCCCCACAAAGTCCCGTGTTGCGATTCTGCTAGGTATTCTGCTCCTACCAGTATTTTATTTGGTATTAGCAGGTACATGAAGCAGCTGATTAAAAGCAATGAAATACATTAAATCTTTCACTTATGCTCCCAAAAAAAGGACGAAGTGACAAAAACCTGGGGTGAAGTCTAGGTTTTCTTGAGAAATGGCCTCTCAAAACCCTTGGCGTAGGAGCTGAAATGCAGGTCCCAGTTGCTGTGAGAGGAAACTAGTCTCTGACAACTTCATCAGGGATTTTTATTCAGGGAATTTTCATGAGCAGCCACTTCCCTGCAAAAGAAATGTAGGATTCAAGCTGCCCCTCCAGAGAAGCCAAGCATGTGCTATATCTGTAGAGAACCTTCGAATCCCCAGCTAGTCAGTCACAATATGACCTCAAACTGATGTTAAGCTCACACAGAATGAGTCGACAACCCTCCTGCAATCAGATAGATTTGCTGGCTGTGCTCCCAAGCAAAACACACACAGACAAGCACGGGGAGCCCAAGCTGCTGCCAGCTCAGCCCTGCCCATGCTTGCTGCATGTTTGAACAGGCCAGGTTCACGCTAACACACAACGTGCTCGAGATATTCCCTTGGTGAGCCCTCCAGAATTTGGTTCAGGTCTGTCCGTGAGCATGAATGGAGACTGAGTACAGCACTAGATCATACAGGATGACAAGTTCCTGGTGTAGGTCTCATGCTCAGAAGGTTGCTCTTTTCCCACGTCTCAGCAGTGGTGATTGCAGGTTCCTGCCGTGTCACACACCTTTCTCACTGCCACGTTGTTTTCCTATTTCCTCACACAGCTCTGGATCATGCCTGCGTTTGGTGCCCGGCCCCAGTTTGACAATGACACAGAACTGAACTTCTATGGTGATTCCATGTGGCCGGCCATTGTGGACATTTGCCTGCCCTTCGGTATCTTCTACCGAATGCATGCAGTCGCCAGTTTGCTGGAGGTCTACATCATGTCCTGAAGAACTCTATTGCAAGGAACATGAGCTCCTCCTCAACCAATCCATTTTCTTCCTACTCCAGGACTGGGAGACTGCTTGGATGTCACAAGGGGTCTCCAGCACTGCCTGAATGATGTCCCCTTGCAGTATTGGGGCATTTATGAACTGAACTGTCAGTGAAGATCATCCAAGCATAGTCCAGATTTTATTTTTGCTACTTGTGTGTGGATGTACATGTGTGTGTCTGAAAGTTCTTAAAAGAAAAAAGGTAAAACAAAAGAAGGTGTCCACAGCAGGAATTGTGGCAATTACCCTGGGCTCATGCAGAGACTCACCTTCCTTCTTTGTTGACTCCATGCCACTGATGTTCTCTTTGGAGGGTGCTCAGCACCTTTGGACAGTCAGTTCCCTCCTACGCAGAGATCCAGTGGGTACAAGGGGCTAAAGCAGGCACAGGAAGCCAAGAAAGGGAAACCACTTCAACTTCTGTTAAGGCCAGTTGGAAATCACTCCCCTGTAGAGATGTGAAAAACAAACCAGTGACCACCAAAGCCTTTGGGAAACACTATAATCTTTCCTCTCTGTACTGCCCTCTTCACCCTTCCTGCATCAGCCCCTGCTGTTTTCTCTCCTTCCCAGGGAGGCATCACTGCTGCTCAGTGGGTTTGGTCACTGTGGGTCATCCCTACAGGAGGGTTGTGCATGTGGTCTGGGGCTGGCCCTAGCATGAGATTGCTCTGAGCACACTCCTTTCTCCCCGCTGTTCCTGAATCAGGGCTCAAGAACCACAAAGGTTCATATGGGCAATACAATCTTGGGAATGATAAAGAGATTAGCTTTTCTTTTTTTTAATAGATAATGATTTTTTAAATATATGAACATTTTTGTACGCAGAGTTATTTATTGATTTTCACTATAACACTGAACTGCTGAAGGAACCTTCTGTGTCCTACAACACAGAAATCAATCCAATGTCACGGCCAATTTGATCTCCCATGCCCTGAAGCGATGCTTGTGCTGCACCCTCTAGCCTGTGCACGCTTTGGGGCTTCCAGCACAGTCCCAGCACCCAGGCAGCCCCAGCGCATGTAGCAGCAGGACCCCAACACAGGTTTCTGGGTGCCTGCAGCTCTGCATGAACTACTGTGTGATTGAAGAGACTTTCAGAGCAGGGCTTCTGGGCTGCAGGAGGTAGAAACAGGCCCCTCCGCTGTACTCAGAGTCCAGGCAGAGCCTCAGACAGCCCATGCTGCCAGGCTGTGAGGGTGCATGCCACAACGGCAGAGCTGAGCTGTGTCTGTACCCTGAGCCTTCAAGGTTTACTGTTCCAATAAAGGGTTTGTTGTTCCTTCAGAGTTTATCATTCCAATAAAGAACACTGCAGAGGTGGCAGCAATCATTAAGCCTTTTCCTATGGATGTGTGTGTCCTCCAAAGTAAAAAAAAAAAAAAAAGAAGGGAAAGCAGGATACTCGGAAGGGAGCAGTGCTGTTTTCCACCTGACAGCCTCGAGTACCAGCTCAGGCTCATGCCTTTCAAGCCACCTCCAAACCTGGATCCCCAAACCAGAAGGGACCAGTGCACCTGGCTGGTCTGACACCAGCCTGCCTGACAGCAGCCTTTCTCTGAGGTGGGTAGAAAATGGGGAAAACCCCAGTTTCCCCTGTCCCTAGGGGACTGTACTGACGCAGCATCTCCAGGGTGGGTCAACCCTTCCTTTGGTAAACAGCAGGCAGCCTCTGTCAGCCCCACCAACCCTGCAGAAGCCTGGCTTTATTTTTCCCATGGCTCTAGTAAAGATACAATCTCTCCTTACAAACTTTACCTTTCCTAAAACAAAAGCCTAATTCGTTTCAACTGGAGTAGCTGCAGATTAAGTCAGAAAAGAGACATAAATGGTGCACAGACGTCAGCCTTACGCACAGCCCTTCACATTGTTCTAGCCTAGGCATCTGAGCTCTTGCTGGGGCAGAAAACACTTAATGATCTGCTCTATTCTTGGTGGGGGGCACACTGGATTTTCCTCCTACGTACTCTTGCTGGTGTCTGGTCCCAGGGCTGGGCACACTGTGCAAGGTAAGACAGAGTTCGAGCTGCTCTTTTGTTCTGCACAGTCATTCTAAAGGCACAGCTGGAGCTAAACAAACTCAGGATGGGTGTAAGGAGAACTCACACCAGACCAAGCAGCATTGCTACAGGCAATAACCCCAGATCAAGCACTCCAGTGTGGTGGGTCAGTGAGAACCACAACATCCAACTACAGAATGCTCTGGCTACAGCATAAGCTCTGTGTTAGCATCATGGAATCATAGAATGTTCTAGGCTGGAAGGGACCTCTACAGGTCATCTAGTCCAACCTCCCTACACAGGGACAACTGTACCTAGGTCAGGCCGCTCAGAGCCTCATCAAGACTGACCTTACATGACTCCAAGGATGGGGCCCCCGTCACCTTCCCAGGCAGCCCATTCCAGTGAACAACCACCCTCACATTAGAGAACTGTTTTCTAATATCCAGCCTCAATCTATCCTTTCCCAGCTTGAACCCTTGAATTGCTTCTTGAACCCTCTTCAAAAGACCTTCCCTTGCTTTCATGTAGGCCCCCCTCAGGTACTGGAAAGTCAAAAGAAGGTCTCCCTGGAGCCTTCTTTTCTCCAGGCTGAACAGCCTCAGCTCTCTCAGTCATTCCTCATACGAGAGATGCTCCATTCCCCTGGTAATTTTAGTGGCTCTCCTCTAGGTGCACTCCAGTGTGTCTACATCCTTCTTGTGCTAGGGGCTCCAGAACTGGACACAATACTCCAGCTGAGGTCTCACTAGGGCAGAGTGGAGAGGCAGAATCACTTCTCTTGTGAGGTTAGCAAGAGCTTGTGTTAGCAACAGCCCCTTGCTAACCTGAGGCATCTCCAGGCTGCCAGTGCAGGGGGTCCCAGCTGAGGGCTGTGTTCTTCTTCTGCCCTCCAACCACATACCTGCATCTTAGGCAGGGCAGCAGATAGAGAAATGGCTGAGAGTGGACCCTATCTATACAGCCAAGAAAAAGGACAGAAGGCAAGTGAGCACCTACAAATCCAAGACCCCCAAACTCTTAGAAAACTCTACCATAAACATGGGCCCTGCTGTGTGCGCTCAAGGTTCAAATACCAGAGGGCATCAACTTGTGGTCAGTTAACATGCAAAGGGATGATCTTCAAGGCTGATGAAGAATCAGCTAAATGTTCCTAGGCAGCTCCTCACCACAGCCAGTGTCCCAGGTGTGTCACCCAAACCTGGGTGCATCCCCAGAGCAGGTGCTGCCCCATCCTAATTGCAGAGATCCTGAAGACTCCACAATGCCAGAAGACTGAAGTCTTCACCACCACCACCCCCTCCACTATGGACCCAGGTCATACCTCCTCATGGGTGGGACATCCCTCCCCCATGGAGAGTTTAATGGAAAGAGAGAACATCCCAAATGCAGAGTACCTGAGTGATGCAGAGTCCCACTGGTCCTTTGCACGCACATCCTTGTGATTGATCCCTGCAGAGAAACTACTGTTGGTTCCATCTTCCATGCCTGGAAGGAGGGAACAGGAGCTGTATGAACAGAAGGCCTGTGTCAGAGGAGGGTAAGGATGGGCCTGAGGCCACCAGCTGCATCCTGCTGACTACTCCTGCCACTGCATCAACTACAGAGCCAACATCAGCATTAGGGGAGAGGGAACTGCAGACAACCATGTGCACCAGGACTGTTTGAATGGTAGCCAATGCAAATGAAGAGCTACAGGAAAGCAAAGAGCCTCCTTAGGGCTATTAAGTCTTGACAGGGGTCTCCATTCTCACTGGCTTTGGTATAAAACCACCTTGGCCTCCTACGGTCCTGAGAACCTGCTGTAGTGCAGGGGTTTGGTAGGACCACTGAGCCCCACCAATAAAAATCCCTCCTCAAGGATGTCAGGGTTAAGAACCCAGCTGTGGTTGAGCTCAAGGAGCACCAGCCCTGTAGACTCAGCCCCAGGACTTGAGCCACTGCATTAGTGCCACAAAGGTCTTGATTCAGACCCTGGAGACAGCAAAGGAGAGCAGCAAGTAGGGGAAGAGACGAAGAACACAAGTTCATAAATCACTGCTCAGAAACAAAAGAAACAAGGAAAGCCATAGCCAAGGCTAGAACTGAGTCATCATCCCACCACTGCCAGGGTTTCACATCCCCTCCTCTGCTTCTTAATCATCTGTTATTTGAGGGCGAGTTCTGTTTTATTAGAAAAAAAATAATGAAAGCCTTTTATCTGGGTGGTTTGCTGTGAGGTGTGTCAGGGACGGGGAGGAATCCAAGTTAATTATTATCTGTCAATAGGGCAGCTAGAAAATGGATGCATTGAGGAGGTCACAGTGCTGGCAATGAGGGATAGGTTTGCAACACAAGGTAAGGGGCAGCCTGCCAGCAGGATCAGCTCTGGGCTGTGCTGGGAGCCAGGACAGGAGGTGGTGGTGGAAGAGGCACTTCCCAGTGACCAACGCAGTGCTCCTTACCAGCATCCTAGGAGTGAATCAACACTGGCAGGAGGTCCAGGAGTCCTGCACTGAGGACCAACAGGGAGAACACAGAGTGGTGCTTTGTGAGTGAAGCAAGCACACACCCACAGAGCCCATCAACTCCCACAGCAAGGGGCAGTGCAGCATGGCTCACCCTCACTTTGCTTCAAAAGGTTCTCACTCACCAGCCTCACAGGAAACATCACCGGTGCAGTTATCAGCAGCAGAGAAGGAGAGGTGCGGGCTGGCCGGGGAGTCATGGGGATCACAGCATTCCTCAGGTGGCCTTTGGGCAAACACAAACCTTCCAGGTGCAAACCTCCTTCCTCCCTGGGTCCTGTTTACAGATCCGCTTGGCCCAGCCTCGGTGTTATTACTGCTAAGTGCAGAGATAACGCCATTAATAAGTGCAGTGCTGATAGCAGAGGGGCAAACATCGCTCCAAACATTTAGTTGCTTTCTCTCAGCCGTTGAGTAAAGGCACTGGGCAGAGCAGGGCAGTGATTTATGGGATCAATCCAGTTAGTTCAACTCATCCTTTCCCAGGAAGCCCTCTCCTACCTGCTTGCTTACTTTACTTGCTGGTTAAACTTATGTCAATACATTCTAGGTAAACAGCTGCTTTTCTTAAACATAAAAGCCAAATCAGGAGGATGAACAAGTCTCCCAGGGCTTTATGGCTCCTCTGGTTACAATCTCAGCTCCAACCACAGGAGAAGTTAGGTCAGTCTAGGAAGGATGTCTTATCTTTGCAGCTCAGATACACAGTCCCACTAGTGAAATCATTGGGGCACAGCAGGTCCAACATTTTGTTTCCGGCCCATCACTGGGTGGAACCAGAGGTTCTTCATTCAAACTTTTCCCCAGGACATATTCAGACTCCTGGCCTCTTGGCCTCCATTTCCCAGTTCTGCAAAGTTACCCCACCTTAGCACCATGGCACTGAAAACCAGTCAGGTTTGTTAAGGCCTTGCATGTAAATCATTGTCCAACAAAGAGGCCACCAAAGAGCTCTTGGGAGCTCCCAGTTCCCTGCTAAGCTCTAGAATGGGGTCTGGAGAATAGCCAGGCACCTCAAGAGAGCCCAGTTGCACTCAGGGATTCCTAGAACATCAAAGCAAGGAACAAGGCCATGGTTGTCCAAGAAGGCTGAAAATGCCGGTGTTTTGGGGATTCATGAAACTTCCCAGATTGAGTGACCAGGCTGCACCACAGGGGTGCAAGGGCTTGGTCAGACATTAAACATGACTGGTTTGTTGTCAAACATTAAACACAACGGCTGCACCAGTGCACACTGGGTGTTCTCACCCACAGCAAAAGGGCGCCTTTCCACCTTGTTTTCCATCCCGTTCGTCACATCCCCATGCACGATAACCTGTGCTCCCCAACCCACTCCTACCCCTAATCAGCTTATTCGGAAGTGGTTCGTGGCTCTGAACTCCCAGCTCACGTGTTTGGGCCAGCTGCAAGAACTCCAAAGCTTGGGGTTCATTCTGGGACACACAAATAAGTCCTCTTCTTCCATGGGGAGGTTCATCCTCTCCTGATGGAACCCCTAATCTCAACAACCCAGCTGGTAATGCCAAATCCCCAGTGCCAGCCACAAAACCAGCAGCATCAGCTATCAGAGAGTCCCAAGAGAGATACCAGTTAACCCTGCAACAGGAGAGGTAACAGGGACACACCGCTTGGACCTAAAGCATCCCTGACCCTGCACAGCTGAGCCTGTGGGGTTTGCACCTGAGGGTCCAGTTCTGAAGACACATTAATAGGTTGTAGTTATCAACCCCGAACAACACAACCTTTCTGCCAGACATACATCAATCAAATTGGCATCATCCCTGCACCTACACTGGACTGAGAGTTTTGCCTTTTGGGTCTGTTTGGGTACCTGTGCCCTTGAAAGAGGCACAAAGTAAAGGTACACGTGCAAAAATCCAAACACCTTATGATCTACCTGAAAACAAGGCAGTGAGGAACTGGAGTGGATTTTAGCCAGTGTGGCTAAGCACTCCCAGCACAAGCCTATGCCAGGAGATTAGCTCTATACTCACCTGAGCTATGGCACAAATTAGTCACCAGAGCTTGTGGTTTTACCAGTTGGCATGTACTGCGCCAAGTCCATTGACACGGGGCAACCCAGCAGGTGTATAAAGGAGTCAATCCCCATTGGCTGCCCTTGGCAGAGCTGAGAGCTCCCCACAGAGTAATTAATGTAATGACAATAATAGACCCAAAGTAAACAAGGCAGGGGAAAAAAAATCAATGGACTGGGAGCAGAGGCTGCATTCAGTGGGGAGCAGTCCTGGCTGCTCCTACCTGCACCTCAATCCATCGGAAAGACTCCCATGCATCTCAGCAGCATCCCAGCGAGGGGTTCTACCATCAGCTGTAACTGAGGCTGCGCTGGCAGCTGCAACCCATCAGCAGGCTGCAGGGAGGTAAGGACTGGGGGTTGGCTGCTCCCAGCAGCACAGAGCTATGGGTTTAATGGGTTGGGTCCACAGCAGGAACTGCTGTGAGCAGCATTCTCTGGGCACCTGGGTACCTCCTGACACTGCCCAGATGGGTTTCCATTTGATTTTATGGCCTCTCCCCTCCCTCCCTCCCTCCCCTCAACCTAAAGCAGAGGATTTATGGCCTTAGGAGAGGGGAGGGTGGTTTGCTCCTGCACTAGAAAGTTAAAAGAGTTTTGGAGCCAAAGGGGGAAGGAGTTTAAGATCCATCTCCACTAACAGAAATGCACTGAATCCCCAGAGATCAAACACAGAAAAGCACCTCTGTGCACATGCGAAGGAAGAGGAGAGCACTGAAATGTCAACCCCTCTCGAGACAGCTTCTGCCTCAAAGCCCCAGGACAACCACATATAATTAATTCCCCCCAGCCTCAAACATACCTCAGGGGTCTGCTTTCACTCCAGCCACCTCCATCACAGCCAAAATCACAGGCTGGAGTGAAAGCACATTTCCATGTACTGGATCAAGAGAGACCAATCTTGCCTGGCTGCTGCATATGAGCATGGAGATTTCCCTCTCATGGGCAACATGGTCCTACTGAGATTTTCCCAAATGCTGCATAGAAAAGCTCCCAGGTTCTGGATGTTTGTCTAGACCAGTCCCTCAAACTCCTGAGTCAGTGCACTCACAACTCTGCGCTTTTTTCCTCTGTGGTGCAAGTAGAGAAAGAAAGAAACCCACCCTCATCCCACGTGGCTTAGAGGCCGGACCTTTACCCAAAAGGTTAGATCTAAACTTAAGAGATTCTCTTCTTACTTTCTCCAGCTCAGCCACGCTTTGTGTGACCACACGAGCAGTGTAGTGTAACTTGCACAGCCCAAAGACACAAGGAAGAGGTTGGACCCATCAACCTAAATCAAATTGCTCTGAACTTTAGAGCAGGTCTGAGCTTGCTCTGTATTTTCACTTAACCCTTTTGGCAACAAAGGAAAAGGTTGAAACCTGAATCCAGGGCTGTACAGGTCTGAAAGGTGAGGATGGGAACTGTTTGGACATCTCCAGCTCCAAGTACTGGTGTGACAGGGCAGAGACAGTAAATACCTGTTTTAATGCAGGTGCCCTGCACAGCTAGGGCAGAAGGGCCTTCTCCCAGCACCCTGTAACAACTCTGTCCACAAGGACATTTTTATCACCTAACCTGGGTGAAGGAGAGGTGCTCTTTCCTCCTCATCCTACTCCTGGAAAAGTAAGGAGAAGCTGCAAAGCAAAGCAGAGTGGTCACCACCCAAGCGGTTTTTACAGTAGTGCACTCAGCCTCTCACCTCAGCGTGTCTGCCCCCACCTTTCTTACCTTAAACCTCCCCTTTGTTCAACAAAGCAGGTGACCCCCTGGGCAGATGAACCATGTTGGGCAACAACGCCTCAAGGCAAAAGTCCTGTCATCACTGCAAGAGCAGGTCAGGGGCAGCCCGACCAGACACCACCACAATCCACTATGAGAAGTTCTGGCTGTACCGTCACTGCTCTTCAGTGCAGCAGAGGGACAGGCAAGCTCAGAAAGCTGGGCAGCTCTTCTCAGGGCTGCTGGCCATGAACGTGGTGTTTCTGGGCAGTGCTTTCATCAGCAGCATGATTTTCAACCACGTGGCCATCACACTGGCAGAGGTCTGGATCCTGCTCTCCATTCTCAAGGTTTTGTGCCTGTGCTGGATTATCTACTATCTGCTGGGCACCAGTCGGCAGCCACATGCTGTGGTGCACCGGGATTCCCATGCTGGGTCAATCTGGATTAGGGGTAAGTTCTGCTCTTTTTTTAATCACCCCAAGCCTTTCCCGTTCTTCCCAGTCTTGGAAGATGAAGAAATTCTTCCCCT
The DNA here is from genome assembly GCA_013400115.1 of Rhinopomastus cyanomelas. Taxonomy (NCBI): domain Eukaryota; kingdom Metazoa; phylum Chordata; class Aves; order Bucerotiformes; family Rhinopomastidae; genus Rhinopomastus; species Rhinopomastus cyanomelas. The sequence continues at coordinate 328,881 of VXBP01003135.1, forward strand.
ACTACTAAAAGAGCTAAAAGCCACAGGAGATATAGTTAGGGCATTGAGAATATCCCAGTGTCCTGTTAGCCTGTGGTGTGAGGCTGGGGAAAGCCAGGGGCATAGTGGATGCCCCAGAAAAGAACCAGAGCAGCCAAGAAAGTCTCAAACTTGGCTTCCCTTCAGCCTCTTGTTCAGCTTTGCTCTGTGGTCCCTTCCCAAAGCACAGCCCAGGCATCTCCCACCTCAGGCCAGCAACTGAGGATGGTGGGAGAGAGCTGGAAAAGTTTTAGGCACAACCACTGCACAGTGAGAGAAGAACCAACGTGTTCAGCCCCCAAATGTGTGTCAGCAGCCCCATGCCACCCTCGTCCTTGTTCAACATCACAGCAGTCCTGTTTCCAGGGGAAGATTCCTGGACAGTGAGTCACATCCCAGTGGCACCTAGGCTTTCCTAGGAGATTTCCCACCAGTAGTTGCCCCACTTTGTGTAACAGCACTGCTCAAGGCAGCCCTGCCTCTGGTCTCTACCACTTTCTAATGAGAGCACGGTCTTGCTAATTAAGGACAGAGAACTAAAGGGAAGAATTCTGCAAAGTACTTGAATACTTAAAGCTGCAGAAAGGTGTCCAAGGCAAAACACAGAATCAGTTAGAGTCCTAACTTCTGCTGCCCAAAGAAACCACAGAAATCATCCATTAGCCATGAGCCATTAGCTCAGCTCTGTCCCTCCCAACTGCACAGAAAAGGCTAAAAACCAGTTCCTACCTTGCACATAATTTCTCAGGACCTTAAACCAGCCAAACCACCGAACCAGGTTCAGGAATCAGGCTCCCCTTTGCCCCATTCTTTACAATTCATGACACTTCCAATGGGAAGGTCTCCAGCTTCATGAAAATCCAAGAGGCATGAGGGGCTTAGTTCCCAGCTAGGCTCAGATGCTCCACAGACACATCTTTTTTACTTACTGGTGCTTTTGCCATTTGTCTAGGGTCAGTGCTGCTCTTCAGCAGTTTCAGCATCCTCCTGAATGTGTTTCAGATTGGCTACAGCACAATTCTCATTCAGTGCAAATCCACAGTGGAAATTCTGTTTCCCAGCATTGGAATCCTTTTCATTTGCACCCAGGTATTGCACGTTACCCTTCTGGAAGTCTGCTTATGCTCCCTGTCCCATTCCTGGGCACTCAAGGTGTGGGGGGGAAGTGAGAAGGCTTGGGAAAGTAGGTGCACATATGGCATTCTCCTGGGCACTAAAAGATCACACACCACTTCAAATACCACCCACACTCCTTGTGTGCCAGATTGAAACACAAAGTCATCAGATTTAGGAAGAAAACAGCCAATAACTGACATAGTGTAGGATCCAGAGGAGCATGTTTTGAAACATCAAAGTAGGGAGAGAGAAGAGGAAACTTCAAATTTGCCAGCAATGTCTCTGTGCTAGCCTGAGACTCAGCACCTCTCTTCGCTGATGCACTCTTATCCTAACCCTCTTCTGGCCAGAGGCAAAGCAAGATTTGAAAAGCAAACTAGTTCCTGTATCAGCAGCAAATACCCCCTTATACACAAGACAGAGAAACACAGCTCTCCAAGATGCAGTAGGTGCTGGCACACACACGCTGGAGTCACCTCAGGGTGCCAGCACATACCTCAACGCCCAGACGCAGGTCCCTGCCCCACCTGCACACAGGCGTCTTCTCTCCCACTCAGACACGTGCCTTCTTACCTGCTGTCCCTCTTCACTGTGGGTGCAGCAGGCTGCCAGCTTCTCCCTAATCATGTCGTTATTATCGATTTGCAGGCTTTTTTCCTGTGGCATCACTGTAAGGACTGCATTCAAGTCCAGCACAACTTTACCAGGTACAAATAAGGGGGAAAACAACTGCCCTCTACTATGCTCAACTCTTCCTTTCTAGCTGCTTATGGTAACCATTATTCCTGCTGGAACTATTCTCATCTGCTCTTACACAGCCTCACTACATCCATTCTATGTCACACAAGAACCAAGCCATGACTTAGTCAAGCCTTGCTCCCTCCACAGCAGCTCCCTTTGCTTTTCATGGGTACACTGGGTTGCTGCAGAGTTTGTTTCTTCCTCCCAACCCCAAACACCATCCTGCCGCATGGCTGCTTTGTGGACAGCAGAATGATGTGGGGTGGCCTCCCCATTCCTATTCCCGGGAGATGTCCCAGCCGTCTGTTCCTGAACTGCACCCAGACCTATCCCAGTTTCACCAGTAAGGCTGGCACTGCCAGCCCTTCTCCTTTGCAAACAGGCAAATGGGAACGTGTGTGCAAAGTCACAGCACAGGCACAAGCACCATGCGTTTGCACACACAGTTAGAAGCACAGAGCAGCGGTACATGGCACATGGCCACGCAGATCATAAAGGATCTCCACAGGCCACATAGTGTAGAAGGGCTTTTCTCTTCCCCCAGGTGTGGGCTAATGCTGACCATAGCCACTAACCTCCTCCTGTGGCTCTTGGCCGTGACCAATGACACCCTCCACATGGAGATCGAGTCTCAGCTGCGTGAGGTGGAGCGGCGATTTGCAGGCAAGGCTCCCTTTTCACATCCCTGTTTGTGTGAGGCTGAGAGATGACTTTTAGACAGACAACAGTTCCTGATCTCCAGTTCAGACATCACAACCAGTGTTCCCAAATACTACAACTTCCCCACTATTGGAGGTTGACTTATGGAGATGGGCTGCAGAGGGAGAGCATCTGCACCTGGAGGTGGGGAAATCTGCTATGAAACCCTGGAACTGAGGGCTTAGGAAAAGCTCACCACAAATTAGCATTGTTGCTAACAACTACAAGCAAAAGACTGTCAGACAAGAAAAGCCGGACAGAATTACTGTGGGGTTTTTTTCTGAGATAAAGAGAGAAAAATAATATTCCAAGGGAAGAGCTAGAGGAGGATTCCCTGTGATGGAAGAGATGTCTCTCTCACCCACCATGTGCAGAGTTGACGAGAAGGAACACTATGTATTTGGGGAAAGACATTTGCCAAACACTGTCATTCTGAGTCTTCACAGCTGTTTCCCAGATGCAGAGAGATAGATGTTGTGCCTGCACATCAGAAACTCCCAAAGACAGCCATGAAATCCAGGCCATCGCCCTCCTAATTGTTGCCTTCTTCTTCTCATGCTCCAGGCAATGAGACTACCTCGTGCACATGCCCAAACACGACCATCTGCAAAATCTTCCAGAAGGGCTACATCCTGCTCTACCCCTTCAACACCGAGTACTGCCTCATCTGCTGCTCCGTGATGTATGTCATGTGGAAGAACGTGGGGAGACGCATCAGCCACCACAATGTCCCTCATGCCAAGCCCAAGTTCAAGTTCCAAGATGTGGTCTTTGGGCCACTGCTGGGTGCCATTGCTGTAGTCGTTGGGATCTGTGTTTTCATGATGTACCAGATCCAGGCCACCGGCTCAGTCCCCAGCCGCCAGGTCTTCATCATGTATTATTCCTACTACATTGTGCTTCTGCCCCTGATGAGTGTGAGTGCAGTGGTTGGGACAATAATCCATGCCTTGGAGAAAAGGGAGCTGGACACGCTGAAGAACCCAACCCGCAGCCTGGATGTTATACTGTTGATGGGGGCAGCCCTGGGCCAAATTGGCATGTCCTACTTCTCCATTGTTGCCCTTGTGGCCACTGACCCCCGAGATCTGTTGAACAGTCTCATCCTGTCCTATTCTGTTCTCCTCATCTTTCAGAACATCACCCAAAACATCTTCATCATTGATGGGCTTCACCGGCAGCACTTTGTAACAACTGAGTTCAGAAGCACAAGACACGCTAGGCAGCATGCAGGGTCCACAGAGCTACCTAATGATGAAGACACCATGAGAAGCAGCAAACAGGAGCACATACAGGTATCACCTGACAAAGAGGAAGAAAGGAAAGAGGAGCAGAATCATGAAGCCTATGAGCAGAGACGAGTGAGCATGTTGGAGCTGGGACAAGGGATCCGGAGAGTTTCCCTGTCCTATATCCATAGCTACTCTAAACTGAGTTGGAAGAGGAGAGCACTAAGGGAGATCTCATTCTTCTTGGTTTTGTGCAACGTCATAGTAAGTATTGCTCCCTCCCACATCACAGCTTGGTCATGAACACCTGTGTTCACAGATGTGTTCCTCTTGGGTCACACTTCTATATAAGAAAGTTTTCCTCATCAAGTTTCAACCTGTTGGCAAGGGAGGTCCAGGCTGATTCTGCTGTTTACACCCCACTGTCACTTTTATAAGGTCTCTCTTTTAACCTAAAGAGTCTTAGAGGTCAAACTTCTAGCCTCTGAGTAAGTTATCAAACTCAGTAGGGGTGTTTCATGAGATAGGTGGAGAAACATGAGACACTAGCTGTGAGTCTTTGTAAACATCAATCTCCAGGATGGAAACTCACCCAATAGAGTACACTATGCTCTGGGATCTTGAATCAACATGGATTCATTGGAGCCTTAATCCTGTGCAAACAAACTGGCCAGGAAATACAGTTAAATTCTGTAGAAAGACGAAGCTGGCTGGGGCAGAATGAGGCTATTGTTAGGATTCCAGGAATTCAGTAGGATTTGATGTACAGCAAGGAATCAGCAGCATAACTAGGGGATTTTTCTTCTCTGCCAAGGAGCCTCCTCTAATACTCTTGAAATACTTTTTTAACCACTTGAGCCAGCACTGAATAGTGTGCAGGTAGGAAACAGTTTGTCATCCTCTGACCTATGCTCTTTTCTCCTCACACCTTCAGCTGTGGGTCATGCCCACATTTGGAGCTCACCCCGTCTTCGAGAATGGACTGGAAAAGTCATTTTATGGCTACTCCACCTGGTTTGTGATTGTGAACTTTGGCCTCCCGCTGGGTGTGTTCTACCGCATGCACTCTGTGGGGGGGCTCCTGGAGGTCTATGTCACAGCCTGAACTCAGCTGACTCCTCGTGCCAGAGGCCAGAGTAAAATAGCGATGCTGAACAAAGATGCAGGAAGCAGTGGATATGCACACGGAAGCTTTCAAGCTTTTTCCCTCCAGCTTCTGCTTTGACTTCTGCTTGTACAACACCTCTGAGAGCTTCAGAAGAAAAGGAGGTTAGTTTCTATTACCATTTATTCTCCACAGACTCAAGCCCTTACACAAACTGTCTTACTGCTCCTTGGAAGCACAACTGGTACTAGCCACACTAGAAGCACACAGCCAGTGGCATTCAGAAAGAAACCAAACATACACTTTTTAACTGTTATTTTCAAAAATATGCTGGTTACTGCTTTAATGGTCAGAACAGGGACTGCTTCTGTTTGCTCCTGGTCCTGACATTTGGCACCTCAACTTGTGTGAGTCTTGTAGGACCCAGCCCTACTGAGCAGGAGCTCTTGGTACTGAAGAGCAGGAGGAGCCTTCAGACCTGCACTGGTTCAGAGAATCGTTTCCCAACATCAGAAACGGTGGCTCCACCACTCCCTTGCCCTGCTGAGAACAAACACTATTTTTCCTTGCAGGCAGGCACAGAGTTTCAAGTGAGAAGTAGGAGAGAAGTGCTAAGGCTGATCTTTACTTGGTGCTACTTGTGTACAACGATATCACCAGTGCACATTAGCAAAGGTCTCCCCTAAACAGAGCCAGAGCTATTGCCAAACCGAGTGTGAATCCTCCCTTCCTCAACACTTCAGTCCTCACTGCTGCGCTGCACATCCGCAAACACTTCGCAAGGTGCACTGTGTATAAGGGATGGCTGCACAGCATCGTGCCTGATCAAAGACTCCTCAGCCGCTGTTGCACAGGAGATGCTTGCCTTGCAAGAGCAAGGGGCTTGTGACTGTGGGTCCCAAACAGAGCCTGATGAATGGAAATAAAGAGAGATTGAGTTTTTGTGTGCATCTGGTGACGTCTCTGGGTCTGCTCTCCACTCACTGACAACAGATTCAAGTCAGCTGACAATGACTTACACCACTCTTGCATTCAGAGGTTACACAAGATTTAAGGGCAGGCTGTGTTGTACCATCAGTCAAAACCTTCCATGAGTCTTAGCCAAGGCATAGTACAAGAAGAGGCATCTATGTTATTGCTTCTGTTCCTCTACAAATCAATCACATAAGCAGTGTGGGTTTCGGACTGGAGCCTATTTATTGGCTGGGTTTAATTTACAACACCATAGAAAAGCAAACTCTCCCAAGGCAGTAACAGCGATGACAGCTAGAAACTCCTGATCCCACACATCCCACTCCCCTTTGGATTCAGCATTCAGGCAACGACAGCACCTTTCTGTGAAAGTAAAAGTGAGTATAATTGCATGAGCATGAACTTTGCCCAATAGTGTTTTTGCTTAGGCCTGTGTCAACAGAAATATGTCATGAGGAATAACAGCTGGATAAATTAAGCCTCAATAAAGTTAATTATTATTCTCCTGTCACAGTTTTTACCAAGGGAACTACAGGAGATACGTGCCAAGGTCTATCCCTTTCAAATGAGGAACATGACCTCAAACCTTCACAGATATTGACAGCCCACAGAGTAGCAAGGACACAGTCCATGAGCTAGATTTTATCTGCAGTACGATGCATAAAACACTGCTAAAGTTACCTGGCCTTCCCCAAGCAGGTGACTTTGGAGGTCATGGAGCTATAAATAGCATGTCCATAGGTACATCAGCTCCAACTCTTACCTTACAGTCACTACAAGTCAGGTAAGTCAAGGTCCTCTACATCCTTTCCTAACAATATCCAATTCTAACACTGCAGGTGAAAGTAAGAAATCCTACAACGGGCAGCATTAGAAGTGTTCTTCAGGCCAAAAACAAACATAAGGTCCAAGGTTTCAGCCATGTCACTAAGGAGGGTTGTATCTCTGGAGATGGTAGAACCACAAACACAGAATTCCCATGCAATTAAAACTGCCTTCTGCTCCTTCAGAAGACTGACATCAGGCCTGGGCACAGCTATCCGAAAGCCTAGTGAGCAGTGAGCTAGTTGTGCCTCCTGAATCTGAGACAGCCATACATCAGCAGGACACCTGCTCCTTCGTTCTCTGCCATCTACTCCATCATCTTCTGTCAACTACCATCCATGAAGAACTTTCAGAGCTGTTCCAGGGCCAGGGTGCCTGTTTTATGGGTCCTGGCAGTGCAAAGGTTATAGTGCACAGTTCACAAAATCAGGGGACTTGATCCTGTTTGACCTGTTCCATTTTCTGTCCCTTTGAGGCAGTTACATTTGATGATGTTTCATATTGCAAAAAGAAGCAGACAAAACCACACTGTTCAGGACCATTTTCAAGCATCCGATCTTAATTTCTGATTTTAAAAATATAAATAAACCTCCACCTACTACAAAGGAAGCCAGCACATGGTCTCCCAGTAGCACAAGTCAAGCATAAGACAAACAAGATTAGAATCCATTCTCAGGGAAAAAATAAGCAACCAATTGCATGTTTCAGATAATCTTTATCTTTCTCTCTGTAAGTAAGCAAAGAGTTTACAGTGCAAGTTGATTTTCACAGAACAAGGATCAGACTCCAAAACACCAAGAAACAAACAAAAAGGTTTCCAGAGAAACTCACAAAGAAACAAAGCAGAAAAGAGAGGACGGAAGAGATCATGAGAACCAGCAGATCCATGAGAGGGAAGAGGCAAGCATGCGGGACACAGGATGCCCCATTCCAGCTGTGAGGTGAGAGTGTCACACGATCAGAGGCTGGTCCCACCAAACCACATTCAGATACACGAGAGAAATTCCAAGTAAAACAGAGATCTCAACCTGCCCACATCAGAGCAGAGATGACGTCAGGATGGGAGTTGTGCTAGATGGCAAAGTGGGTTAGAGATGGTAGGGGGAAATAACCTATTTCACATATTTCTTATCCTTCGAAAAACCATTCAGGTTTTATGTCACCTTTCTACTGGCTTGGGACTCCCATCCACTTTCAGAGCCCAATGGAGGAAACCTCCTGACCACAAGCCAGCAGCAGCCAGCAGTACTTTAAAGCAGCACTCTAGGAGATGGTCCTGTTGCCACCACTCCAGCTTCAAAACCTAGGCAAGGGTTACAAGATACAGAACTGTGGGCCATACCTGTCTCCTCAATGCACGAGATGAGTTTTCATTAACTGATCTCACTGGTTCTAAGCTGTGGCAAACAGCTGATGGCCAGTGATCCTCCCACAAGCCTGAATACTAGAGCACCAAAGACTATGCCTTGGCAAAGAGGGAAAGGTCTCACAACACGACCTCTCACATTCTATCATCTAAAGACCACACAGATCAAAGACAGCAGACCCTCCTAGCAAAAGATCAAATAGGACTCAAACCCTAGGGTGTCTCCGCCTCATGCTGCTGAACCAAGCCAGCAGCAGCAAGTCCCTCACCAGTTCTGATTCTGGCTTTCTGGACTTCACATGCTTGGGACTCAATACATTCAAGATCTGATAACTTGGTCACAAGCAAAATGCCCTGAAGAACTGAACTTAGCCTCAGCACTCTCCACTCCCTATACACATGGAGATGCTTTTTCTCCTACAACTTCCAAATTCCTCCTACAACTTCCCTGAGTGCCAACCTCAATCCCTGCCTTAGACAGTAGTGTGCAAAAAGACCTTTCTGCTCTCTGCACTGCATCAGCTTGCCAGGCACAGATGGTAGGATATGGTCCCTTTCAAACCCAAGTGACACTGTCCTTTCAGTCAGTGGGAGAAGACTAATTGTTTAACAGTCATATCTCTCCTTGTTCTCACTGAGCCAGTCCCTCCCTCACCGGGTGCTCACACAGATTAAGTGGCACTTTCCAAAGTGACACACATTCCCTCACAACAGCCCACCGCGAAGGATGGGCTGCTGGGCCTGGAAGCCAAGGGAAAACGTCTCAGGTAACAGCAAAGCACCAACTACTGAAAAACTTCTTAAGAAGCCTTCCAGGAAAGGAGTAGAATCATAGAATCATAGAATCACTACAGATTAGAAGGGACCTCAAAAGATCATCTAGTCCAATCTGCCTGCAACAGCAGGATCACCTAAACCAAGTGAGATAATCAGAACTTAGACACAAAGTCTTCCTTCAGCAAGTTCTCCTTTCATTTGGATGGGAAAGACCTCCCTATCAATACACAACAGAGGCACTGGGGAGACAGACTTCTGCAGCCAGAAGGGATGCCCCAGAAACTTTATGGAGTCATGTGAAAGGAACTGCAGTTCCAAACCCCATTTCCTGCAGGAATATCAGCTTCTCCCTCACACCCAATTTTCAGCTAGTCTTTCTCAATTAATTAATGCTTCCTCTGACCAGGGCAAAGACAGGGTCAGTTTGGTTTCCAAACCACATCCACAAGCAAAAGAGTAACAGAAGAGCTAAGAACTGTCTGATTTCTAGTGCAACCACAATAGTGGACACTCCCTTAGACATCTTTCACTCAAGGTTCATGGTGAAGGGTGAGGGAAGAGAGGTGAGCTGGGGGAGGGATGTCCAAGCAGGTCCCAATTAAAGCTTTAAATGACAGGGAGGTAAATGAAGTGATTGTCCTTTTGGTCTCTCAGCTGGATGTGAAATGCAGGAAGAGCTGTGATGAAGCAGCACACAGCAGTCCTTAGATCCAGTGTATTTCTCTTAGTAGAGGTAAGTGCTCTCTTAGACCCGTTGAATTTCAAAGAGCTTCACATCTGTATCATACCAAATAGGGGGATCCACATTCCTGAGAGAGAAAGACAAGAGCCACTTTACTCTGTTGCAGGGCACATGGAATTCAAATCACAGCCAAGATTACAGGTACTGGCTACACACATTGCGTCCAGCTTTGCAAAAGAAGAAATCACTGGTTGAGAGACAATGCACCTTATAGGGATGACAGTATCCACAACACCCCACAAATCCAGAACTATGCAAGAAAGCTCTGCAACATCACCTCTTTGCTGTTCCCTGCTGCTGCCAGTTTCCAAACAAGAAGTACTCCCAGCTTTGGAGGAGCTGATTCACCCTAGTCTGTTCCAAGGGAACAACATTTTTCATCCTTCTAACGTATAAATATAAGCAATGCAAAGCTGGCCAAGTGCATGCATACCTACAGCCCCCTAGAAGTTTGGAAAAGACCTAGATAGAGCATATCTAGCTGGTTTACCTCAAATAAATAACTCCCCACATGTAGGTCCGGAACCACATGGCAGTGCCCGAGTTAGCCTGGTACTTGCGAATGAGGATGGGGTGAGGTACAGGTAGCAGCCCCACCAGCGTGCCATGCTGCAAGAACTTGAGGATCTCTGATTCATCAGTGAGACCCCTGCAAAGAGACAGACCAGGACCATCCTTAGCATGTCCCACAGACATTTCTAAGACTGCTGCACACAAAGTATCAGTCTAAACAAACACCAGTGGCATCAAGAAGGCAGGGACAACCTTTTTTCACTTGTGCCCTGTGATAGGACATGGGCAATGGATTCAAGCTCGAGCACAGGACACTCACGTCAACATGAGGAAGAACTGCTTTACTGTGAGAGTTACAGAGCACTGGAACAGGCTCTCCAAAGAGGTTGTGGAGTCTCCTTCTCTGGAGATTTCAAGCCCTGTCTGGATGCATTTGAGTGATCTGCTCTAGTTTTGGTCCTGCTCTGGCAGCGGGGTTGGACTTGATGATTTCACAAATGCCTCCCAACCCCTGACATTCTGAGATTCTGTGACATGGCCATCAACAAAACGCTGTAAAATAGTTGAGAAGGGATCAGACAAGAAGCCTGCAAGAAGAAAACACCCCCTCTGCTGAGATCGAGATGCTTTTAGCTATACTTCAAAGTTTCCCCTGAGGCACTCCAGATGCAAACACTGCCAACCTCACAGAACCCTTTACACTGGGAAGAGGGCTTTCTTTCCAAAAATACACATACTTGTCAATGCAGATCTTCTCCACCTGAGGGACCAGCACCTGTAAGAGCCGCATGATTGTCTGCAGGGGAAGCTTTGACTTCCAGGACATCACCTGTAGGTAGGAAAGCCCACAGGGAAATCAGTGGACTAGAGAAGTTTTTCTACAGTTATCTTTCTCCACAACAAATGAGGTTTACAAAAACCACAGAAAGTGCTAGATTAACTGAGTGCACAACACCACAATAAATCCTGGAGCACAAGAATGATGAGCCCCTCCATGAAACTAGTAGGACACTGGTTTAAAACAGGTAAAACAAAAGACTTCTTCAGAGATATTAATAAACTTCTGGAGCTCTGACCACAAGTCAGAGACATTCCCCATGAGGAAGCACTCCTCTGAGGGAGTCTCTTCTGGCAAGGGATGGGGGTGGGCAGGCAGCATTCTGCCACAACTCTTTTCCTCATTTATTTACTCTGTCCAGAGATATTTACCCAGTCAGGAGTTGGGGTCCACTGTCCACTGGAAGATGCACTGGAGAGACGCCTTCGATCCCGTCGGGGATGTGATGCCTCCTACCAATAAATATTATTTTAAAAAATAAAATATCAAAACAAAAAAAAAGCAAAAATCATATTTAATAGCAAGAAATACAATCCACTTTCTGCTGAAATTCCCCCCAGCTTTTCTAGAGCACGGCTGGGAAAAACAGCTCAGCCCATTCCTATAAAAGATCAAACCCACCAAAACAATTTGCTTTCACTCAGTGAGTAGCAATATTTGATGGGACTAAGTTGTAGGAGCCTGTGGCAAAGTCACAACTCCAGTCACCGCTGCCAACACTCTGCTGGAACAATCCACAGTGGGAGAGTTAAAACAAGACTGACAAAAGGCTGTTCAGGCAAGGTTCGCTCCTTGCGCACACACACTAAACAGCTGAAGACCACAGCTTTTCGACCTCATTCTACTGATTCTGGGTTTTCTCGTGCCCATTTTGGAATGTCCTACAGAGTGTTTTTCCAAGAGTGGGATCTCAGCAGCTCCTACTTAACAACCCCTCCCCTTAAGGAATGACACCCTCATACCCCCAAACCTGATCATCATCACTGGCCACTTTTTGGAAAGCTCTGATGGAAAGTCCAAGACTCAGTTCTGTCTCATTATTCTTACCACCACGCTGTTTCCAGAAGACATCACTAACCTCCTGTACATAGTGAGAAGAAAATATCCCTTCAAATCACTACCAATCTCTGGATAAGAACAGAAAGGCGTTTTCCCTGATCTATGCTCTCTGAGCATTCATTACTACAGCCTAGAGCTGACTTGTCTATAAAACAAACGGGGACAGCACTTCCTTCCAACAGCCAACCTGTACCTCCACGTGCATCGAACCATTTACATGTCACCTCCACAACCAGAACCAGCAGGTTCAGGGCAGAGCTGTGCTGCAGCCCACTGGAAGCTGGCAGTGCTGTACCAGCTCTTTTCTGACTGGGCAAAAGCTCAAGCCAGTGGCTGGACACAGACATAATGACCCATGATCATGTTTCATGGGCTGCTGAAAGAAGACAACCTTTCCTGGCAAGTCTTTTGGCCAACATCTCACTTAATGTCAACATAATTAATTGTGTGCTTAAGACTTCTTGCTGATCATGGGCCTTCATCCGGTACTGAGGAAAGCTGAGTAAAAATGGCCCTGGGATATTCAGAAATTTTGTTCACTCCAGTTTATTCAAAGCCTGGCCAGCATGATTATTTTGCAGTGTTTACAGCTACAATCTTATGGCTCAGCCTCAGTGCTGTGTCCTCATCAAGCTTCTAAAAATAAAAGTAATTAAACCATAAAAACCCTGATTTCCTTCAGATGACGCCACTCTCTTCCTCTTTCCTCCTCGCTCTTGCGCAGCCCTCATCCCATCACAGCTGCCATCAAAAACACTGGCAGCCAGCTGACACATTCAAGAGAGGGAAGATGGAACGACACTGAAATATGAGGGCTGTTCAATGTTTTCTGAGACACTTTTGAAATGGTTATGACTGATTACAGGAGAACATGACAGCAGATAAAGGAAGGAAATTAATCAGTATTCTAAAATCCAACCAGTATCTCATCTTAACTCAGGAGTTTAGAACCAGGCTGGAACACAGAAACAAGACAATGTCCAGAGAGTCTGAAACACTCTAGTCCTCCCTCCCCTAGTATCCCAGCTCTTGCGTTACCAGGACAAATATGAAATACTCAAGATGAGGGAACAGTATTTCTGAACCACAGTGTCCTCCAGCACAGTGCACATGTACATATTGCCTCTAATATGATACTTTTTTTCAGTAGGCCAACCAGACCTCTCCTTCCAAGTTCCCCATTTTAGTTCATTTCACACCCCACCCCTCTCTCTACACCTGTGTCTGGCCTTACCCCACTCCAGGGCTCCCCATCGCTCACAGTCGAGGGTGGGTGGTTACCCTCTGCAAGAGGCTGTGAAGACTCAGGCTCCAGTGAGCGCATGGTCCCATCCTCAGATACTTGCGACTTCTCTGTGAGCTTGTCAATTCCTGCATTCCAAAGAGAAAAAGCCCAATTACAAGAGAATGAAATACACTTAAAAGCAGAGGTTAGAGAACTAAATGCACTTAAAAACAGGGGGTTCTTCTCTACCTACCATGCCAATACTCTATGCATCTGCCTGACCTCTGAAACACTCTCAGCAGAAACAAGGTCTGGCCTTGATTTCATCACCCCAAAGGACCTTGTTTGTCTCTAGGAAAATGCTCCATGATGTAAGAGGAGCACAGGTTTACATAGATTTAGTTAAACTGAGGGAAAAGGTCAAGATTACTGGCCACATGGACTCCAAGCCTGAGAGAAGAGAAACTTAAGGCCGTTTACTTTACCCGTTTGTGATCAGCTTGGGCAAACTGATCTGAAACTCAGACTGAAAGGCAGTAAGTCACTCACAGATGTAAACTCTTAATCTCTCCCACACCCAATGAAAGGGTGAGTCCACACCATATCTCACTGAGAAAACAAACTTCTCTCCTGTTACAAAAGTAAACTAAAACTGACCTGGTGTAGCCACCAAACTTGTCTTCAGCGTGCCTGGTTCAGCAGGGGCAGCAGGACGTGACCCTTCCATGGAGACTCCATCCTGGGAGTTGGTGCGAGAGATGGGTTCTGGAGTTTTCTTCTTGCGTTGTAGACCTTTCTGGATGGACTGGGAGTCTGTGGGTAAGTTGGCCAGCTGGTGAAACACATTCCGCTTGCGGATAACAGCATAGACCAAATTTGAGTTCCCTGAGAATGACAGCAACAAAATGGGCAGAGAAATAAGACTCAAAGAGTTCTGCCAACACAGCACAGAGTACCCACAGGCTTGGAGAACCAGACTCCCCCGGCCCCTGACAAAGGTAATGGCACAAGGAAGAAAGAACTCAGTATCCTCTTATCCTTCACAAAGCAGTACAGGAATTCAGTGAAATCCTTCCTAGGCTGGAAAGCTGACAAGAAGTGGCTTAGAAAGGGATGTTCAAACAACTTAGAAGGAAAAGGACCATTTAAACGATGCATTAGCACCTTCTGGAAGAAAAGATTGTTAGCTGAGATTCAGCATTTTCCCATCCTGAAAAGCTTTCACAAACCAAAGCAGGGGCACTCCTCTGGAGAGAAATAGGCTTGAAATAGCAAAGCCAACAGGCCAGAATTCTTACAGTCTTCAAAATGGCAGGAAACAGAATGAAACCATTCCCTAAAATAAAACATAAATCCAGCTGCAAAGGCTGTTTCAGCATCTGGCAATCACCACTTGGCAAGATTTCCATTGAGGAAGCAGAATGGCCATTCTTGTTTCACAGTTTTAAAGGAAAACATTAAATTTGAAGTGGGTTAAGGGACCTCACTCTAGTATTTCCTTCGGGTAAAAGACTGTTGTGATATTAAGAGGTAAAAGTATAAGGAATTTCCTGGAAAGGCAGCAAGTACCAGAACTTTGGATGGAACTGTTTGGTCTTCTCCTCTGGCAGGTCACCGGAGCTGAAGTGAGAGGCATTTTTGAGATTAAATTTATTCTGTTCCCTCGCCTACACCGCTAAGCAACAGGATCAGTTTTACAGCAGCATCCAGCCAGTGTGAGACACTCACTTTCCTTTCTCTTCACTAGTCTCATCTTCAGGACCACAGAAGGCTGAAGTTATGGTGGTAGTTAGCTGCCATTCTATTTTGTTCTAACCAAACCTGTCTGGGTCAGGACCCAACACTGGTCACCTACCAACCAAACTTCTCCATGTAGCTGGTTTCTGCATGCCTCCCTTTCTCTCAGCTCTTTGGACTTTGTCTGAACTTCTATCTCATGTTGCACAAGCCCAAAACCAGCAGGCAGCCTCTTACCATCAAACTGGTACTGAATGATGTTGTTGAAAACTTCCAACAAGAAGAAAACAAGATGGTGGTTCTGGACAGCAGAGAACAGAAACCAGGTGGTGGAAAAAGCCTCCAGGAGATGCAGTAACTTGTTAGCGGCTACCATGGAGAGAGACTTCAGGTATGGAGACACTGTGGAAGGGAAACAAATGAAAACTGGAAAAAGAACTAAGGTGTATTTATTCACAAAAATGCAGCACCCAAAATGTTGCTCTTACCACCGTCCCACCCTGTACTTCTGGGAGAGCCACATGGAATAGCTGAACCCAGTAGGGCTCTACAGAAACATTTCCAAATACAAAAGAAGTGAAAGGGACATATTGCTCAGTAACAGCAGGTGTTTCTGCTTCTAGAGTCTTATGCAGTTTTACATTAGTCAAAGCATCTCTGGTGTGCCTCCCATAAAGCTTACACAACTGGAGCTACCGGGATACTAACTAAGCCTATGGGAAGCCACTGCCTCTGTGGGGAGGTGGCACTCCCTGCTGGAAAGGGACAGCACTGGCAACCACCCTTGCAGGCCTTCCAGGAAATGCCAGTCTGCCACCCCAGAGGGGCTCCAGGAGCTCTGCTGTCCTTCCCTCCGCCCCACCTGAGCCCAGGCAACAATTCCATAGGCAGATATGATCCACAGCTGCACCCCCAGCAGAGACTAGAAAGGACCAGTTCCCAGCAGCAATCACCAACTCTCAGTGTTGGCATAGGTAGAATTACAAGGAGAGGGGATTGATAGTAGTCAGAGATGTCCCCTCTGTGGGTTCCAGAGCTTACCGTTCACAATGATGGTAAGCAAGCAGTCAAAGAGGGGCTGCAGCCGCTGATGCCCACTGGTTATGATCTTGTGAAAGACCTACAAAGAGGAAGGAATTCTTGAGCTTGAGGATGAAAGCAGTCTCTCAACCAAAACCAGTGCCACCCCCACACTAATCACCTCCCAACACCATTCCTTCCTAGGCAGGGCCCTGCACACTCCACAATTAGGCAGGTGGGGAAGGCTGCTCTCACTGCAGTCTCGTGCTCCGGGAGTACAAGGAATTCTTTGGGAATGCGATTAGGGCAAACAGAAACTAACCGTGAGCTCTTCCAAAACACAAGGGCAGCCTGAGACAAATATAAACCACCAGGAAGTAAGAAATGTCTTCACCTCCAATGGATTTTGACTCCGAACTCTGGTGACAGCTGCTTGAAATGTGATGGAACTAACCATTTCACACTTGATTTTAGTGCCAACTTCTACCTCTAATGTTTATCCCGCTTTTCTTAACTACAAAAGATTCAATTGCCTCACAGTAAGTTCAGACATTCCTAATCTTGGCCTTCCCACCTCTAGCTGGCATGCCTGTAGCATAATGAAAACAGAAATGATCTAAAATTGATGGAATGTAATAGCAAAACAGATAGTGTCAAGAGCAGTTTTGGTGGGTACCTTTCTTCCTACTCCTTCTAATGGGAATTTCCTTCTGGAGGTTTATCAGAGGCTGCTGATAGATTCTTCTCTGACAAACAAGCACGAACATGACAGGAGAGTAACCTGAGGCTGGCACAGCAAAAGTCACAGCTCTCTGCAGGCAGTACTGTGCCCTCAGCACTACAGACCAAAAGATGAATGAAACTTCGCAGCAATCCAAAGCTGTAAGGTTGAGCTCGGTAACACTGGTTCCCGTTGTGACAGACATGCACCACTCAATGCTGGCTACCTGGACAGAGCCAGCGATGCAGTCAGACCTCCTGCCTTCCCCACCTGCAATCACATATGGGAGAGACCCCACACCCATCCCATTCATACCAGTCCCACAGCCCATTAGACACTGGTCCAGCACCATCCTGGATCCTGTTATTTTGGATCACCTCATGCACATGCACTCTGACAGACCCATCACCTCAGGTTAACCACGTGCAAACATCCCACCAGTGCTTGGATACACCCCACACACTTTCTAGCTACTCAGTGGGCTCTTGGTCTAGGAAGAATGAATATATTGGAGGACAATTAAATGTGGAGATACAAAATAGGGGTTTGGAAGGACAACAAAGAGCTGCTGGAGTTATACTCACTATGATGAGCAGATCTGCATGTGTCCCTGTGAAGACAGGGATATCCATAGGCACTCGTACAGAATACGGCTTGTTCAGTCGAACCCCAAAGTTCCGCTCCCCACTGAGAAGCAGGAGGATAAAAACCCCAATGTGCATCAAGCCCACTCGTGCTGCAGGAAAAAACCAACACAAAAAAACCCACATATTGCAGTGAGGCCACTGGTCTCCTGAAGATAGAAGGGCAGTGGCAAGAGAAACACTATGGAACTGAAAAACAAAACAGCACAAATCAGACCATTCTGATAAGGGACATGCCACACAGAGCTCCCTCCATTGCCAGTACCAGTGGCCTCTCCAGGAACATCTGTGGTGCCAGTACAATGTTAAGGCTTGGACAGATCATGCTTTTTTTCATTATGTTCTTTGGTATAAAGTCATCGCTGTAGTAGGAAAAATCTGATTTGACTACTTCTTTGGAGTTATGCCCCATTTATACCCAAGGCTCACTTCTTCCTCTTCCTGGGATCAGGGATAGAGTTTTTGGCGTAAGGACTCAAAACAAGTTCACACATGCTAAGAACCTCCCTTTCCTGTGCTGTGCTTTCAGTTCATTACAAACATTAACACCCAACTAAACCAACTCTACCCCATGCCTTCAGAAGGCCAGGAACATGCACTTGAAGTGCTGCTGCATCTAAGCAGCAGGGAGCAAGCATCTTTAAAATATTCTAGCTCAACTGTCAAGCACAGACTACCCCAAACACTGAAAATAAACAACTTACATTGGTCTGCTCTGGCATCATTGAGAAAATACAAGATGGGGACAAGGATGTCCAAAACATCACTGCTCTTCAGTACAAAGAAAAGAAATTTCTGGAAGAAAGGGGACGATTTCAGACAGTCACGAGCACATGCAGTTTTCTGCACCATCCACAGCCTCAGGCTAATCAGTCCCTCAAGAATGTTAGAAAGGCCCTCTACTCTGCCCTGCTGAGACCACATCTGGAATATTGTGTCAAGTTCCAGGCCCCTCAGTTCAAGGAGGACACAGAACTGCTTGAGACACTCCAGCACACAGCCATAAAAATGATGAAGGAGGTGGAGTATCTCCCTGATGAGGAAAAGCTGGGGAAGCTGGGACTCTTTAGCTCGGAAAAAAGGAGATTGAAGGGTGACCTCACTAATGTTTACAAATATGGAAAAGGAAGGTGTCAGGAGGATGGCCCCAGGCTCTTCTCAGTGGCATCCAATGATAGAGTAAGGGGGCAATGGGTGTAAGCTAGAAGGTAGGAGGTTCCACATAAATATGAGAAGGAATGTCTTTACAGTGAGGGAGACAGAGCGCTGGAACAAGCTGGCCAGGGGGGCTGTGGAGTCTCCTTCTCTGGAGATGTTTAAAACCTGCCTGGACATGTTCCTGTGTGACTTGATCTAGGGGATCCTGCTGTAGCGGGGGGATTGGACTAGATGATCTTTCAAGGTCCCTCTCAATCCCTAATATTCTGTGATTCTGTGACTGTTATTTGCAGAATTATTCCAGTATCAGTTACAGCATTTGGCTCCAGCACTGACCCTCAGGAGCTACAGCCTCTCTTCAAACTTCCTGGAGTCAGGTCCCCCCAGCCTACCCAGCAGGGAGCAGTGCTTCTGACCAGAATACCAGAGTCACTGCTAACCGTGATCTTAACCCTAACCCATCCATAATCCTTCAGCACGGTTCAGTCCAGCTAGAGCCACAGCAGGCTCTGCGCAAAAGACAGGGTGGGCCAAAGCAGATCCATACCTTGTTGAAGTCACAGAGTTTCCAGAAGAGGACAAGCAGTTCCTGATGGAATTGGATCTTCTTGGCAGAGTTTGGCAGGTAGGTCTGGACCAGCGGGTTTGATAACAAGCGGGCCACTCCTTTCAGGATGAACTGGAAATCCTGCCAACGGACAAGGAAAGAGACTGCAGTGGGCCCAGGACTAGTGCAATCAGCCAGAAATCAGACAGGAAATGTTATGGGAGCATGTTACCTCTTCTCGGTGTATTCTTGAGAGGTAATTCACAAACAGGTTGTCTGGTCCGGGAGGCTGCGGTCAAAGAAAATAAGTAAAACAGTTACTGGAAACCAGGCTTACTCAGGAACTCAAAGTGTAGTCACTGGCTCAGGGGACTAATGTTTTTCATTTCAGGTTTCCTCTCTGCATCATTCAGTTTTAAATGCCAGAAGACAGAACACCACAGGGAACTGTAAAGCCAGGGGGTTTCATTAACATGCTCCTGATTCAAGGCAGTAACCAAAACACAGTGGTTTGGTCATGTACAGATCTTTAGTGACATACAGGGAAGTACCAGGACTGGGACAGAGACAGCAGACTGCAGGGAGAAGAGTGATGCTGGGCCCTATAGACCAACATCCAGTGGAATCTGTGTAAGAGGACCGTAGGGGGTTCAGGAGAGCATTAAATACAAATCCCAGTGTAACTCACATCCACATCATCCATGGCCGTGCCAGTGGTTGTGCCATCCACGGTAGGACTTGAACTAGTGGAGCTGTCATAGTCCAAAGTGACAATCAGCACCTGGGCTGCCTCCTCTACCAGCGGCTCACGGTAGTCAGAGAAAAGCAGGTGATTGTAAGGAATCCCATAACCCACCGGATCGTAGGCACAAACAACGTTCAAGAGTGAGGTGAAGAGTGGGAGCGCATGTCTGGGGAGGAGAAAACACCCTCAAAAGGTGGAAGCCGTGAACAAAAGTGATCCCTTGAGAAGGGACGAGCATTTCTCTCCCTAACAATCTGAAATCACAATAAAACACAACCTGAACAGCCCAGAGACACTCACTGACACTCCAGCTTCCAGCTGGTCTCCTGGACCAGATGAGAGAGAAGGGGAGGTGAAAAAGGCCATGCGGCCTCCCAGAGGAATCCTGTGCAGCATGTGCAAAAGGGGACAGGTCCTCAAAGCTAGAGTCTGGAGAGACAAACTGTCTCCCTTCAGCAGGACTGTCCTCCTTCAAATGAGCAGCTGTCACCTGAGGAGCTGAAAGTCCCACAGGAGCCAATGTCACTAGAGGGCAGCGTTCAACCACTACTAACCCCACAAACCACCCGGGGCAGCACCCTGCCACCATCCCACCAAGGACCACGGTCTGCAGCAGGGAGTAAGCCCTGCCATTTCCCACAGAACAGGGACCAGCTCTGCATCAAAATCCAGTTAGGATCATATTCAGTCTCTCCATTAGCTGCTGAGGAACAAAACTCACTAAGCAGAGATGCTATGAAGAAGCAAAACCAATGTTCCCGTATTACCCAGACACTCCACGAAAGAGATTTAAAGACATTTCTCCCCCTGGCACCAAGTCCCCCACCCTTCACCCTCACCTGTTATCTGTGGAGCAGAAGAACTGCACCCAGGGGTTGGTGTTGCTGCTATCTGAGGAGGGAGGCAGATACATGGCCTCAGAGAAACAGGTCAGCAGCAGCTTAAGCAGCTCTGTCCTGAAAGAAGGGAAGAAGAAGCCAAAAAGAAGACAAGAGCAGGAACGGGCAGGGGAGGCAAAAATTACAACACAGGCAGGCTCGGTCCCTTCTAGAAAGTCCTCCTCACAGAGCCCATTTAATTTCATAAGTAATAGGGCTGTCACTGGCACAAAGCTCAGCAGAAAGGCTGCCTCATGGAAAATAAACACAGTACAGAGCTCCCAGGCATTTTCAAAGCAATGTTTTCCCAGTTCCTGTTACAGACTCCCACAGCACACTAAAAAAGCTATTCAAAAGGCCAGCTGCCTTTCCTTTCTGTGTTGCTAGTCCTGCTAGTTCAGAAAGGAGTATGTAGAAAGCCTCTTGGGAATCAGATACCCAGAGAGATAAGAAGAGCCCATCTTGCTCCACATCCCCCACTCCTGAGCCCAGTTTCATTCCATTCTGCCTTTGCAGACCCTCTTACCTATTCAAGTCATGGATGTAGTTAGGCTGTGGAGAGTGTGCAAAGCCCACTCCTGCCTCCCAGATGTACTCACAGCTATCAATGGAGTGGATATCTTCTGCTGTGTCCTGTGGGGACAGATCACAGGCCGAATCACAGAAGACAAGAGCTGACAGCAGTGCTAGTAGCCAAGATAGTTCAGCAGCTCTCTTTAGTGACAGCAACGAAACATTCAAACACTGGAGTGCACATACCAGCCCCATCAGAAAACACACCTCAACTGCACCAGGTACTAAGCATTATGCAGTTAGGCCCTTCCCCTGCAATGCTAAAGGGCAAAGCCAATCACCTCCAGTAGAATGGGTCACCCAGAGATAGATCCAAATTACTTTCTGTTCTCATTACTGGATGCATCACCATCTCGTCTCCTTTCCTTTGTATTTCATGGAACACAGCACAGGACAAGGCTTTTCCTTTGCAGATCAGGAGCACTACACAGGAGCACTACTTGACACCTCAACCCCATCTCAGAGCACATCATAGCAATTTTACCCACAGAACAGTGGCTCACCATGGCTGCACCCCAAAGGCAGGGGAAGCAGCCAATTAACCTTAATTTATAATAAAAGTAGATATTGTTGTGATACAAAGAGAAGGTGGAAAAACACAGAAATCATCTACTTGCTGAGATCCAAACACCTGGCACGAAGCAAACAGCTGCTTCCTGCCCTAGACTGCACCAAACTGACAGTGAAAAGAAGAAGGTGCCAGCAGAGCAGAGACCTTAGCAACAGCAGAAACACAGTTGTTTGCCAGTACAACCACCTTTTCCTGAGGGGACAGCTGTAGGGCAGGGTACGTGCCAGTGGCTCCAGCTAAAATTTACCTATCTGTCTCAGAACATCTATTTGAGAAGCCACAAACAACACACAGCAATCCCAAAATGTTGATCAATATTAGTCACAGGATTCAAGCTCAGCACCTTGATATTTTGCTGCCTGCACATTTGCAGGAAGCAGCTGGGGTTCTCCAGGATTTTCCCCACCATGCAGCTAATCTGCCACTTTGCAGATAATCTCTTGATTCAACTTACCACCGTGCTCCTGCGGTGGCTCTGCACAGTGAAGTCGGGACAGAAGAGCAGGTCTGCAATAGCAAGGAGCAACGACTCAGCCAGCGGCCGGGCATTTTCATCATCTTCCTCTCCCTAAAAGCGAAAAACATGGAAGAGCACTGTCAGTCCAGGGTCGGCAAAGCACACACAGTAACACCAGTATAACTAGTGTAACATCAGAGACACAGAAGAGTAGCACTGGACCTTGCCACATGTTGATGCTTGACTTACTGAAGACAAAAGGGAACCACTTACAGAGAACAGGGTTTTACAATCAAGAAGGAGAGGGATTTGGATAGTGCAGGATAGTGCACAGAGATAGCATATGAAAAGCCAGCCAGCAGGGAAAAGGTGTAAAATCTCCTAAAGTCCTGCATGAGCTGCCCAGAACTGGAGATGACAGGACTGTAGAGGCTGTGGGGACCATGAAAAGGGTGCCTCAGCCTGCCACAGCAGAGCAAGCATGACAGCAGAGGGGATTCTGCCATCTCCAGAATTCAAAGCAATCACTGGAATCATGCTTGGCTTCTCTTCTGCAGCTGTTGCCACGGGAAACCTTGCCAGATCCTGCCTGTCAGAGAGGATCCTGGACGGGAGACTTTCCCCACAACACATTGAGCTGCAGGGAAAGGCAGGCAGCAGGAATGGCAGGAGCTTATCTGTCTCAGCCAGGCCTCTGTCGTCTTGTGCATGACACACAGCTCTGAAATCACAGCAAGCATCTAACAGAGATCATGGCCTGTGTGGCTGACATCTGCCTCGGTGGCAGCAGTAAGACTAGTGTCACACAGATCGCGGATGGAAGAACAGGCCTGGAGAGGGCAGCTGAAGCAACACAGCACAGATGCTTTTACCTGAGCTGGCAGTCAGAGATGAAACAACAAGCATTGGGGTATGAGGCAATTAGGGTTTTTTCCAAAAATCATCTTTTTTAGCATTACTTCAGCTGCCAGAAGCAGCTCTGGGTACCACCACATCCAAAATGGGTAACACACCACAGCCAATAGATATGTGCACAATAGACTCCCTTACAGGAAGGAGGCAGCCAAGCTCCAGGAGCTCTGTCACCCATCACTGCATCACGAAGCAGGCAAAGGATAATCACAGATATTTACTAATGGTCAAGGCAGTCCAGCAACTTCCTTTTCAGTTCCCAGAGATAAATCAGCCTTCAGACCACAGAACTACAGCCCCTAGATTATGAAGGATTCCAGCTTTCCTAAAGCCTCATCACCTGCCAGGCAGCTCAGCCGGCCTTACAACAGCTTCCTGCACATGGGTAAGTGATGGAGCACACTGAACCACAGTAGCTCCACTGAAATTCAGACATCCAGGAGGCACAACACAGCAGGAGTACTCCCAAATCCAGCACCCATTCACTGGCCTGGATTGCCCCCAGGTGACCCTACTGCCCTAAGGCTGATAAACTCACTTCCAGGTGCTGAACCAGGTGGGAAAATAGTTGTATCAGCAGCCTGACTAGATCAGAGCACAAGGCACCCCATATGCTCCTTCCCAAAACAAGCTCCTCCAGCACTAAACCTCCACGGAAAACTCCATGGCACCTGCAGAGATGAAAGGATGGACAATCACCACCCTCTGAATCACACAGCCACACAGCAGGGCTAGCAAATATTTCCCTTTTCCAGAACTTCCCCTTGAAATGCCCCAGACAAAACAGATGAGAGGTGACAGGCAAACACAGCACAAGGTGCAAAGTTTGCACTCTACCAATTACTGCTAACCTTTTATAACTGTCCCCAAAAAGCACTGCGACATGTTAATATTCAGGGGAAGCCACACTCAGCATAGCCACGCTGAGCTATGGACTCAGAAACTCAAAGCTAAGTGTTCTGTGTGCACAGAACAGCAGCTACTGAAGGAACAAGCAGGCAAGTATGTATTCCTGCCCTAACTCACCTGTGTTCTCAACATGATTTCTACATGCAGGAAATCCTGAAGTACTTTCTGGGTTCCTCTGAGAGACACAGAAGAGGACCATTGCATTTGATCCAGAGAGGAAAACATAGAGAGGGTCAGAGAGCCCCTCAAAGCTACAGACATGACTGAGCCAAAAACAGTCCCTAATTCTTTAACCCAAATTATTTAACCACTCTTGCTCAGCTGTAGGCTTCACCTGTCAGGCCAGACCCCTGGTTAAACCCGCATCACTCAGGCTCAGAAGAAGGTATTGGAGCACAATGCCAAGAGTATTCTCTGGCACCATTTGCTTTGTAAAAATCAGTGGAAATACCTTAAATAATCTTTAGTTAATGGAATAAGGTCATTTCCACTTAAGAGAGTCACACAGCCTTCACATTCATTTGGATTCACACCTTCAGGTATACTGAGAAGCCTTCCCTCACATAGCAGTGCTTTCCCACAGCCACATACCCAAGTGAAATATTCAGATGATGCAGTGACTTGTGTAAAACAAAGCGGCTGAGAGTGAGACAAAGAGCAGTAAGAATCAAAGAAAGTAAAAGTACTGAGCAAACACCACCTGATTTCTGACCAAATAGAAATAACTGCATTGAAGTTGCCCACAAAAGCATGTAGGGCCTTCCTCCCTGCAGTCTCCCCTTCACCTGTGAGAAGTAAGTGCCAAGATACAGACCCCTCCTCGGCCAGCCCCAGGGACAGTTGACCAGAAGAAACCTCTCCAGTCTGGATCCTCGAAGATGTAAGGTAGGACACGAGTGAGAAGTCGGCAGCAGTTCAAGACGATCTGTCTCTCCTTTTCTGTGTGGCAGCCACTCTCTGCTCCCTGCACCAGCTTCTCCACAGCCTGAAGGAAACAAAACCCAAGCAAGCAGCGCATTAGCCTGGACACAAGTCAGCAGAGCTAGGCACATCTGTCCTGCTAGTACCACCTTCACATAGAGCTATAAGCAGTTCTTGGAGCCCCTTTTCTCCAAGTTCAATGGTACGGGCACTGTTGCCGCTTGAAATGCTGCAAAAATAGAGTTAATGATCTTAAAAAGACCGTCTTGAATTTCTGCTGTCCCACTACAAGAGGCCTCATATGCCAGGGCTAATCCACACAACACATGTGTTGTGCCATGTGAGACAAACAGCCACAGCACCAGGAGGTTCCTTCCAGCACTGCTCCATGACACCACACATTGCACAAAGCAGATCAGATTAATCAGCCTCACCACGCACACAAGATGCAGGCACAACCAAGACAGCAGCAGCAGCACTGCGTGGTGTCAAGTGCTGGCAGGGGAAGGCAACTCAGACACGCAAAGCCTGACAGAGCTGTCCATACTGTTGCGATTACAGCAGAGACCAACCCTTACTCGAGGTGAGAGCTAATCTGCTGCCCTGGGAAGAGGATGGCCACTCTGCCAAGAGCTGCTGGGCTGAGCCTCTGCAGTCCATTTGATCACTGCTGAAACTGCCCATTGAGACAGTCACAGGGATTTTCAGAAAAGGGTGCTGGTCTTGCCAGGCAGCATGCATAGCCCCAAGAGACAGCAGCAAGACAGAAAAGGGCAGCTCCCTCTCCCAACAGCAGAACCCACTGGCTTTTAACTCCCTGGTTCCAAGGGGAAACAGAGGCAGGATGAAAGTCAAAATGCTTCCCAAGGATTCACCTTGTTGCTTTTTAATTCATGAAGTCATGTGTCCTTGCTTAATTTCATAGCAGACTACCTGCGGTCACTGACTGCCAGTCTGCATCACTGCCTTAATGGGTATTTAAATGCTGTTTGTGTAGTCTCAGTCCACACACTACTCCAGCTGAGCTTAGCTTTCAGGCACATTTATGCCTCTGCAGAGCCTGGGTCTCCAGCCACAACTGCAGAAGAGATTTTCGCCACGTTGCTGCGCTCTCCGTGAACATGGAGCTTAGTGCCTGCCACAGGTCTAGGCCCTCAGCCTGGATGAAGCACCACTGCAACCTGCAGGCTCATCTGACCCTGAGACCCCAAGATTCAGGGCTTCCAGATACACAGTCCTGCAGTCACCATGTCTCCCAACACATCTGTGTTCAATAGGGAGAACAGATCATATTTTAATCTTCATTTTGGGGAAAGGGGTCACAGAATCAAAGGGGTTGCATAGTCAGTACAGGTCTCTTCATCCTTTCTTGATTCCCAACCTGTTGATTCCCCAGAAGCCAGGAGACAGCACTAGGGCACAAACATTCCATTTTTGTTTTCTTTCTCAAGTATTCACTACAGGTACCTGTCTGAGGCAACAACCTCAGCCAGAGGTATCTTCAGTATGATCCAGTAGGCCTCATTCACATTTTGTAGAACAGGAAAGAAACAGGATAGCAACAACCATTTACAACTAGAAAACTGCCATTCCAAATATTTCCAGTACTAGCAACTCAAGGCTATTCTCTGTGTGGCTCAGATCAGGACCACTAACACCTGCACTTTCTCAGGCTGCTGCTCACCAGCTTGACAATCTGCCAAACTTGGAAAACACCAGTCAATGTTTCTTGTCACAAGGCCATGACAACAGTAGAAGAGGCATCAAGGATGTTCTGATGTCAGAGCAGAAGAAACGTCTTGAGCTCTCCCTCAATCTTCATCCAAGCACTGTACAGTGACAAAGCTCCGCATCCATCTAAGATTTAACAGCCTGAAGGCTCACTGGTGCATTGTGAGGACCAGTTAGATGCAGACAAGGAATTGGATATAGCAGCCCTGGTACAGAGTCCTCTAAGCTGGAAGCAGTTTATACACTAGGCACAACCCAAGAGGGCAGAGTAATGCACAGGAAGGGGACAAGAGGAAAAAGGCTCCAAAGTGAGAAAATTCCAGTTGTGGTCTGTGCTAATGCAAGAGAAAGAGCTGAAAGTTACCATCAGGAGGAGACAGGGACAAGCAAACGTATCTTGTGGTACAAGGAAATAATATAAGCCAAAGGACTAGTGACCTAGGGACAGCCCAGCACCAGCCTTACCTTATAACACAGAGTTGCCAAGTTTGAAGGTGATTCTTCTCTCACTGCTCGGATCTCTGCAGCTGGTACAAGAGCAAAGACATCCTGCACTGAAGTGGCTGTGTCTGCCCAGAATTGGTCCCAAAAGGCATCATCCGTTGCCTCCACAGGCTGTGGGAAGATAAACATCATTACAGATGCAGAAGTACCATTCTGTGTGGTCCAAAGATCAGTGATTATGCCTGGCTTGGAGATGTGACCAGGCACAAAAGACATTAGATAAAACACTGGCACTGGTTTTGTACCTAAGTCTCTTTGTTACCAGAAGTTTGTTCAATCTGATATTCTCTCAACAAGGTGCGGAGGAGCAGCAAGATATTTAAGTGACCAGCTGCAGCAGGTTGGGACTTTCCAAGACTTTCATGGAATCACAATGCACAAGCCTCCTGCTTGTCAGCAGCCTAGGCTGTAATTACAATATCCTTACACCAATACATATGGACCAGGCCACACTCATGTGCTCAGTCACCTTCAGAAGAAGCCAACAATGCCCAGTGTGCACTGGAATTACTTCTGCTGTGACCAAAGTCTCAAGGAAGCAATCAGGGACATCTCAGATTAGGGCAGAAGACGACCCACCTCAAAGCACTTACAGATGCAACAGAATTGATCTTTCTGAATCAAATATTAATAGGGAACTGGACTCAGTGCAGCTGGTCACTGCCAAGTCGTTGTTCTTAAAAAGCACAAAGTGTGCAGTTCTAAGAGGAGGATGGAAGGAGGCCCATATACAAGAAAAAACAAATCCATTTCAGACTTGTGGGCTGAGGAGCCCACACCCCGTCATGTCTGGAAATACACCTCTTCCTCACTACTTTTTCTGGCTCTGCAGATGCACACAACCTCCTCTTCTACCAGCAAGGTTGTCCCCTTTTCACAGGGACAAAGTACTCTTCTCCAGCCCATCCTGAAACCCCACTGTGAGAGATGCTGGCCTGAAGGACGATCTGTTTGCCAGACCAGAAGTGGAAAGACAGTTCCATGCAGCAGCTGCAGTGTCCCACCATTATCTCCTGCACTTCTTCCAGACAGCGTGGCACCTCCTTAGAAATCAACGTAACAGTGACAACAACCTGGGTGTCAGGTTATATGCAGCTAAACAAAGCAGACTGGACCTTGCTTTGCCCTTTATGGCTTTGTATAGCCACAGAGCAGCGCTGGTCGTTTGGGGTCAAGCAGACACCCAGATGCCTCCAGCCCTGTAGAAGCATGGTTATGACCTGACACTAGTCAAAAGGTGAAAATGTTAGCTAAACAAAAAGTTATCTCCATTACACAACATCTCAGGTATCCAAGCCTGGGAGCAGAGTTCAGTCTTACCTTTTCAGCCAGTCTAAAACGGAGCACAGCTCTTTCCATCTAAACACTAACTCTTGCTAAGAGACAGGCATCGCTCAGACAAGTGCTCAACCAGCCCAGGGGTCCTGCTACAGGGGTGGGATAAATACATGTGTATTTTGCCCAACACTGTGAAAAAGATGAGTCCACAATTTCCATCAGAAGAGGAAACCTGAAGCTTTTCCAGGAGTCCCCCAGCCTTGCCAAGGTGTGATGGCATGCTGAGTGGGTCAGAAGAGCCAACTACATGATCCACCACAGCCTTTGGCTTGGGGGGCGCCTTTGGCCTGTGGCCTGCACCAGCTCCAGAGTAAACAGCAGCTCTCACCAACTGCTTTCACGGGCACCAGCAGCAGGTTTGTCACCTCAGACGGGAAAGGGACAAAAATACAAATGTGTTTAACAATTCCTGCCCACTCCCAGATCTACTCTACAGCTCAGTTCTGTGCTGTTTGTAAATGCAGCTAAGACACAAATCTAGGAGTAGAACCGCTCATTCACAGTTCTGACCCAGTGAAGTGCTGCACTTCCCTTTTGCCACCACCTCCTGAACTAACAGCCCCAGTCTTTGAGCACATAATGTGTCATTACAACCCAAAAGCTAAACAGAGAGAGGAGCAGGCAGGCAGCCCCCAAACTGGTATTGCAGGTTACTGCCCTGCAGCTCTGTTTTAATGCTCCAGAGGCTGCTTATTGCTCGACCCAGTCCTTCCAGCCATGCAGAGAATCAGGCCAAGCAACTCTCCAGCCTTTAAAAACAAAACAAACAAAAAAACCAAGAACCACACATGTTTAGGTACCTTCTTAACCTCTGCACTACTGCTGAATCCATGTTCACGTTACCCCCTGGTCATCAAACAAACCTCTTCCCAAGGGAAGAGCAACATTTTTCAAATGGTTCAAGATCACAGGTCCTTCAAGGGGATTTGTAGGAGCAGCCAAGTGCTCACACACCCTGACTTTGAGCTTCCTGAGTGTGTGAAGGAGCTGTGCTCTTTGTAACCTGGGCATAAAGTGCTAAAATGGAAGCAGGGCTATTTTGCTAATCTCATCTCTAATTACATCCAGGTAATGCACAAAACATCCTACAGTTCCTACTCCCCCTTTCAGACCACAACCGTATGTATAATTGCCACATGGACCTACTGGCTGCCTGCCACTCCCACCAACAACAGTGAGCAGCAATTGCAGCTAATTGGAGATCATTCATAAATAATGGCTTCACCCTCATCTAGAGGGGATGCAGAAAACCATTTCCCTCCAACAGACACAGATCCCTTTACCTCCCACTAGCCTGAGGCCTTCTCAGAGGTTGAACACAGCCACTATTTTACAGATGGTAACACAACAGCTAAAACAGATTGAAAAGCACAGTCTCTGACTATAATTACACAGAGGTAGAGAAGTGTAGCAGCAATTACCCAAGCTGCAACGTTGGATTCTGCCGCCACATTAATGTCACGGCTGCCACCTTGGCAAGGCGATTACACTCAAACAACATGTCTTTCTTTTTTGATAGCTGCAGCAAGTCAGCTCCTCAGCCTCACATGGTATCCCATGTACAATCCTGGGACATGGATTTGGTACTGAGTCACATCCTTGTGGACCCTCTGTTTTAATTAACAGTCTGGCACCATGAAGCTACTCAATTCACACAATATTCATCTCCTTAATAGACCATTTTTGGATGTTTTATAAGCTGATTGTATTCTGCACACAGCATCTCTAGGATTCTAACTATCCATTTCTTCACACTGAGCTCACCCAACAGGCTGTATCAGGTGCACGGAGAAGGGAAACCCGGCAAGCTACAACACTTTTGTTCACCAGTCATGGCTATCTTCATTTGGAAATGTCAAGATTTAGTTACAAGTATTGGTGCCACACGTGCTGCAGTAACAGATCCCACAGAACTGCAGTCAGCTTTGACAGTGCTTTAGCCACAAGAGCTGAATCCTCACCAGCAAGACTGTGAGCTAGGGCCACTTTGGATCCTCCAGACCAGCAAAGATTGGTCTCCTCTTTGGAGAGGGAGCTGCAACACAGACAAGCACAAGCCTGATGATCCTCCAGCACAGCGCAGCCAACCAGCTCTGTACCAGCGGTCCAATATGATAAGAACTTCATTTCTAGAAGAACTGAGGAATCAGTAGCTCAATTCTGGAAACATGACTGGTAGAAGGTGATGCGACATCTCAGCACAAGCAAGGAGGGAGACTTCTGCCTTCAGTTCACTTGGACAAAGTGTGAAGACCTCCCATGAGCATGCTGGCCACCATAAGGTGGAACCATTCCTACTGAGCACCTCCAGTACATTTCCCAATAATTAGAAATGTTGGGTTTCAGGTTCTGCTTTAACAGCAGAGCACACACACAGTAAGAGTTGGAAGACACTCAGTTTGCAAACAGCTTGCCAGTGACTGAATGGAGAATCACCACCCCGAGCAGGCAATTCCCAAGCAAAGACAATACGTCACGGGAAACAGGAAAACTGAGTGGAGCTGACTGTGTCCCATAAACAGGAAAAAGGCCCAAGGTGCAGCCTCCCCCATTCTGTGCCGTCCTCAGCCTGACAGTGGCACCACCTTTGCTTTCTTTCAGATATAATCCCTCACAAACTCAAGCAGGGTGAGCATTTGTACCCTCCTCCCAATCAAGAGCTCTCTGCATTCACAAGCATTTTATATCAAGTGCATGTTCCAAACAATTCCTCCATCAGGACCCTACCAGAGGACTATCCTTAAACCAATCCTGAGGTTGCTGCAAACCTCAGACTCAAGCTCACAAGCAGCCACTAGTCTTACCCACTCTATTCTCTTTCTGCTTCTGGCCAACACTCCAACTGAGCATCCTGCTAGCCAAGGTGGTGGGGTGTATGGGGCATGGGTGCCTCTTTTTCTGGTACTGAACAGCAGAGCAGGACCCTTGTCCCTGATTGGGGTTTCTAGCCAGTACTACACAACAACATAGCTCAGACAACACTTAACAGCAGTGCAGCCCTTTCCACCCCAAATGAGGTAGAACTGTGGAATGTCATGACCAAAAAGCCATTCATGCAGCACTTCAGTGAGGTCCAGGAGATCTGACAACCCTGTGGAGCCAGATTAGTTTGAGACTATTCACACACTGTTGTGCCACTAGCATTGAGGCCACTGTTCCAAAAAGAAGGCTGAAGATAGATTTATTTAAAACGTTAATAGCTTACAAGATTTCAACCCTGCTGCCAAGGGTAGCGGCATCACAGAGATTTCAGAGCAACTGGTTTTTTCCGTAAGATCTTTGGAGTCATCAGTAAAGAATCAAGGAGAGGCTCCACATGAGTCTGATACCAGATCTCTGCTTCCACAGACAGTGTTGCAAAGGGAACTAGAAAATGGGATTTGTAGAAATCTCGCAGGGAAAGCCTGCAACAAAAGTCAGCTTTGTGAAGTGTGAGTTAAAGCTTTGCTTTTAGGGGAAAAACTATGCTTTTGATCATCTTGAGACTCCTGGACACTCGAGTCAAGCTTGAAGGCTATAGGCTACCAAAACACAATCTCTGTTTAAGATCAAAATGTGCTTTTATCAGATCCACATTAACAGCCTGTTGTACCGCTGCATTCCCACATCGAGGAAAAATAAAGGACTAGAGTCTGCCCCTTGTATTTGAACCTTCCTGTCTCTTTAAAAGCAGAGGCAGAGCTGGCATTAAAATCTAACAAGCAGGTTCACAAGACTAACATGTCTTATCTTCCAGTCGGTTGCTTGCAAGAATCATTTAATCGCCAATAGGCTTAGAGAAGAAAGCATGTGTCCCCAGCAGTCAGACTCCTGCTTCAGTTCCCTGCTCTGCCACTCACTAATTGTCACGTTCACCATCAACATTTCCCATCAGCTGCTAAGCAGACGGCATTTTTATGGGCCATTTGGGAAGCCTCACACATCCTCTACAACGCACCCCTGTTTCATTATTAAAAGGTGGGTTCTGTGTAAAGGTCCATAGCACCATGTGAAATAGAGGTATCATATAAAAATCCTAAAGTCCATTATTCCACATCTGGTTATAAATATACACCTGCAGTGCACGCTAATCCCTTCCTGCTGGTGCCACTGCCTGTTTTCAATGATTCTTCAGAGTTTCTTTTTGGCAATTAAAAAAATCAACTAAAGTAATTTCCATTTGTGTTCGGGCTTGGTTCAGCTTTCCAGTTCTGAGCTCCAAATGTGCTACAACCATTCAAGTGTTACATCCTTTACAGATTAATTTATCATCATGTTCACTCAGGAATGCTCAAATTTTTTTTACTTAACAAAAGCCTGGAGACTATAATAACAATTTGTTTGTTATTATAAAGACAAATTTAATATCAGTGCCGACCCTGACCCTTCACCAGTGAGTGAGCAGTGCTTTCTGCTCAACTGCTTCCTCCCATCAGGCCCTCAGGAAATGGCACAAAGTACATTACTAACCTCCTGGTTTCATGTTACAATGACAAAAACCTATTTGTCCAGCTACTTTATGTCAGAGAACAAGGCTGCAAAACAGAAGACACACTGCCAAGGAAGCAAAGTGTAGATTGAGCCAATAGCTTTGAAAGATTTGATTCTGTCCATAACTGCAGCCTGGTTTTGAATCCAGGGTCTCGCTGACTAGGAGGTTACATGGAGATGGCTGCTGGTAGGAGCTCAGAAGGCTCCAGGAAAGTTCAGTCACGCAACCTGCACAAGCAAACACCAGTGCACTTCTACGGTATGTAAATATGGGAGCGCCAGCTCCCCACCCTTTTTCCACAGGGCAGTTAGTCTCACCTAGACCGCAAAGACATGAAATTAATCCAGCCAAGAATTAAGCTTTTTCTCCTTCCTTTATTCCGGGCACCAGTGAACCTTCTTTCATTACACAGATCAATAAACCAAGGGAAGGGAGTGCTTTTTTCTTGGCTGGCTATAAGAAGGATTGTCTCATACAGGATTTTCTTTATGAGCAGCAGATGGATCCCTACAGGCTTGATTTTCCCACACCCCCCTTCTCAATTTATAAGCATGTTTCCCAGTGAAAAAAAAAAAAAAAACAGTCCAAAGCTGAAGGCACTCTGAACTCGCTGGCATAAAAAAAAAAAACTTCAGAAGAATCCCTTAAAACAGTAGTTCGTCCATTTCTCTTTTTGCCTATTGAACATCCACACCTAGAGGTTCTTCAGAGCATGCTCACGAAAGCCATCCATGAGTAACACAGATGTAAGTCACATGGCTTTAGAAAGTATAAATATGGTTTCTCAAAGGCTCTTCCATCCTTACTACCTATGATTCTCTTCCCAGTTCTCGTCTTTACCTCGAATTTTTCTCCTATTACCCTTTAGTACTTAGCATCCACCGCCTTCTGAATTCATTACTCATCATCTTCCTGCCATCATACCCAAGTTAAGTTAGCAGCTGTTATTCCCTCACTTCTCCAAGGAGGATCACAGCAACAATTCTTAGGTGTATCTCAGAAGAACCCAAGATGTGATTTCTCAACAGAACACAATCCCTCTGCTCCTTCAGACAGAAGGACCATCTACCAATTTTCTGCTAGGGTGTTGCTGTTCCTGGGCTCTCAACTTAAGCCAAGCACTAAGCTAGCCCAGCACAAGCAGGACATCTGTTACACCTCCAGGCTGCCGCACTCCCTGCGCCCAGCCCTGGCTTCTTTTCACTTAATTCCTTCTTCTCTGCCGCCTGCAGAAATGAATCAGGATTTCACAGGTCACAGATGGAAGCGGCTTCTGCCGAAAAAAAGCTCTCCCAACAGCATGGTGGGAGCTCCCTCTCAATCGTCTGTTAGCTCCACCAGGGAAACGTTCTCCGCCATTTATTCACGGGGGGAAAAAATAATTGTACAGGGAAAGCGGCCGTGTCAAAGCTTGCGGTGATGTAAACCCGCAGCCGAATACATTAGGAGCTGGAAACATCGCTCACGGCAGCAAAGCGCAAGATGCCAGCCATACGGGCAAGGCCCTGCCAGGGCCGGCCGGGACCGGGACCGGGACCAGGACCGGCTGGTGCCCGTGGCACAGCCCAGACCCCTCTCCCCCGAGCTTGGGTCAAGGCCTCACCGCGCTCCCGACACTGCGGCCCCCCTCAGTTCCCCTCACCCACCGACAAGGCGAATCCCCCTGCACTTACCTCACCTCACCTACCGCACGGCATGGTGGACCCCCCGATCACCATCCGCCCCAGTCATGGCGGACACACTCCCCTCACTTCACCCATCGCCCCAGCCTCTCCTCACCCCACCTCACCCACTGACATGGCGCCCCCCCACAACCCACCGCCCGACATGGCGGCCCTCACCTGGGTCTTGGTGGTGAGCTGGATTACCGCCTTCCTGAAGTTGAGCTTGGAGTCAGCGCTGCCCATGGTGCGGCCCGGCGGGGCTGCGGCCGGGCAGAGCCAGGCAGGGACGTTCGTCACGCCGCCGGTCCCGCCTCTCCTCCCCGGGCCGCCGCTGCCGCCATCCCCGTCCCCGCGCCGGTGTCTCTCGCTCCTCCCCGCTGTCAAACCGGGACGCGGCTCCCGGCTCTCCCACCCCGCCCCGCGGCTCCACCTCCGGCCCGCCCCGCCTCGCGGGCTCCTTCTTTCTCCGACTCCGCTATCCTCGCTCCCTCCCTACCTCTGCCTGCTTCGCCTTCTTACCCGCCGCTCTCATTGCTCTCCGGAGAGCTTCCTCTCTCCCGTCCTCCATCTCCTCTACATCCACACTTCGCCCCCCATTGCCCGGTTCCCTCCGCGCTCTCTCTCCTCTCCCTTCTCCATGAGGGCAGGGCGCGGCTGCCTTCATCCCTTCAGACCTTTCTTGTTCTCCCCTCTGCACTAAGGCCCCTTCTCTTCTTCCCCGACCTTTGCCTTCTCCCCCATCAGCTCCCTCATCCCCCATTTTCCCCTCCCTTTTCCCCTCTGCTCGCAGCCTTCATATTCTGAAGCCCCTTTTCTCAGTTGCTTCCAGGCATCAGTGCCTCGACAGCTCTATGGGCCCACTACCAGACAACCTGGCATAGCCCCAAGCCTTGATGGTGAGGTGAGATGCTGCAGGGAATGGCCAGTTCAAGCCTCTCCCTCCCCTGGTGTAAACAGGCTCGTAAGGTGATCAAGCGCCTTATAAATGAGCCCATTGCATGTGGTGACCCATTAACCCCAATGAACCTCTACCTACCTGCGAGGAGATAGTTCAGCGTAGGGCAACAAAGATGATAAGAGAGGTGGAACACCTCCCTTATGAGGAGAGGTTGAGGGAGCTGGGTCTCTTTAGCTTGGAGAAGAGGAGACTGAGGGGTGACCTCATTAATGTCTACAAATATTTGAGGGGTGGGTGTCAGGACGATGGCACTGGGCTGTTCTCGGTGTCATGTAGTGATAGGACAAGGGGCAATGGTTGTAAGCTGGAACATAGGAGGTTCCACATCAACCTGAGAAGGAACTTCTTCACGGTGAGGGTGACGGAACACTGGAACAGGCTGCCCAGGGGGGTTGTGGAGTCTCCTTCTCTGGAGATGTTCAAGACCCGAGTGGACGGGTTCCTGTGTGACTTGGTTTAGGTGATCCTGCTGTTGCAGGCGGATTGGACTGGATGATCTTTCGAGGTCCCTTCCGATCAGTAATGATTCTATGATTCTATGATTCTATGTTTCATAACCCCTGGAACAGGGAATTCAGGGTTTGGCCCCCAGCGAACACCTCAAAGCTGGTGGTGATTCAGTGCTGCCTTTGAAATCATCATTTTCCTTACTGAGCCGCTCTCTAAAGCATGAGCAGGTCTTTTTGATGGCTGTGAGTTACATTTCACACACTCAGCTCCCAAAACCTCATTTCTTTAGGGGAAATGAGGCAACTCCAAACCTTTTGCAAAAGACAGCAATGTGCCGACTTCCCAGCTAGGGCGGGCTGTGGAGATTCTCATTGTTGCGGTCTAACCTGCAGAGAAATCACCGAAGTTTGATTATGTCAAGTGACAGGTCAGATATGAGATTATTTTGTGAAACCTACAGGAAAAGAAATAGTATTTTCGTGGAATTATAAGGCACCTGGCTTTTGCTATCAAACAGCCTGGGTCCTCACAGCCAACACGCTTGGCGTGGCTCTACTGTACAGATAAATGAAACTGGATTGTTAGGAGCCAGTTAGACTGCAGCTTCCTCCCAGATGAACTCTGCTGAGTTATAAATGCTGGCTTAAATGGGACCCCCTCGACCCTGCTCTGCAACTGCGCTAAGGCTAAAAACTTTCCAGGCGATCACTGAATTTGGGGAGCAGGTAGATGGGTGTAAGAGCTCTTTTAAGAGAGAAGGGGACAGGAATCACCTACAATTTCTCTTTCATTCCCAGCCATATCTCCCTCCTGTGCTGTGCATGACAGCTCAGTATAGCTATCACTATCATCACCCAGGGGCTCTCCATTGCCTGTCACTGCTGGATTGAAGAGCCTTCTAACACAGATCCCATCTTTTCTGGATGCATGGTCTGCTGCTCTTGCGTAAATATCTCATATTGCCTTTTCTGTGGGCACCACCGAAGGGTAATGGAATCCAGTACAAATCCAGGGAATTCTATCACAAATAAGGAAAAACAGAAGAATCATATAAACCCACTGTCTTGTGAGTTAATCTGGATCTCAGTGTCCCTGCTGGATTCCAGGGCTGATAAGGACCAAATGCCACACTAGCAAGTAGGAGAAAGACCACCTTCTCTAACCCTGATTCCCATAGGCTGAAAAGTAAGTATCAAAGTCCAAAGTGTTTTCTGATCATACTTGTATTTAATGTATTTCCTCCACAGAACTCTACAAATACTCATTTCTCTCAATTTTAAGCTCCTTCCAGCCCCCAGAAAGACAAGACAGTTTGTCCTCACAAATAAGATGGAAATCTGCACCAGAAGCAGTGATTTCTCATCAGGGGGCAAAACAAGAACAACACAGAGTTGGAGGAAGAGCTTGGGAAGATACAGTGCCAAGGTGATGCTTTGGGGCTGTTTCACAGTCCTTTCACAGTTTCAGCTAGGAAGCTTAGAAACACCCCTGCCTTGAAGAGCTACCAGGACAGAGAAAGCACTGACATCTCCACTGAAACATCATGAGACTCACACAAAGTCACTGAGAATCAGAAAATTGTTTTGGTTGGACGAGACCTTTGAGTCCAAGCATTAAGCCAGCGCTACCAAGTCACCACTGAGCTGTGTCCCTCAGCACTGTGTCTACACATCTTGCAAATACCTCCAGGGACAGGGGCTCAAGCACTGACCTATGCAGCCTGTGACAGGCCTTGACAACACTTTCAGGGAATAAATTTTGCGTAATGCCCAGCCTAAACCTCCCATGGTACAACTGGAGGCTGAGTCCTGGCCTATAACTTGTTTCTTACAAGAAGCAACGAGTCCCACCTTGTTCCAACCTCTCTGCAGGTAACTGTAGAGAGTGAGGTCTCCCCCGAGCCTCCTTTTCTCCAGGCTAACACCCCACAGTTCCCTCAGCTACTCCTCAGAGCACTTGTGCTCCAGACCCTTTCCTAGCTTCATTGTCCTTCTCTGGATCTGCTTCAACCCCTCAATCTCCTTCTGGGAGTGAAGGGTCCAAAACCAAACCCGCAGTTTGCAACAGTCACTGCTGAGTACAGAGGGACAATCACTGCTCTGGTGCCGCTGGCCACACCAGTGCTGACACAAGCCACGGTGCTGTTGGCCACCCGGGCACACCACTGGCTCACATCTACAGAAGCCCATGTCAGGGAGCGCCCCGCTCCCGACTGACCTCCCCGGGGGTGCACGGACCCTTCACCGCAAGGGGTCTGCGGGGGAGCAACCCGAGCCACCCGCACGCTGACAACCCCAAACCTCACGGCAGGACTGGGCGGGGAGGAGGAGGAGGAGGAGGAGGAGGAAGAGGAGGAGGAGGCCGGTCCTTCCTCGCCCCCCCACCCCGCCGGGTTTCCTTGCAGCATTTCCATGCTAGAGGTCTCCACCGAGCTGCGGAGCGAGGATCTGCTGGCTGCGCCGGGCCCTCTTCCTTCCTTTGTGCATCCCTCAGCCCTGTGCGAGCCGAGCCCCCCCAACCCCGCCCCGGCCTCCCCGTTCCCGCTTCATCCCCGCGCCCGGAGGCTCCCCCGGCCCCGGAGGCAGCCGCTCCCCGGGCAGGCAGAGCCAAGGAACCGGGTGCCACGTCGTGCTACCTCCCCCGCCCCGCTTCCCGACCAGGGCACCGAGGCCGCATCCCCGCCCGCATCCATCCCCGCATCCTTCCCCGCTCCGCAGTTTCGGTGGCGGGGGCCCCGCTGGCGGATGCTGCGCGTCTCGCCGGGCCGCTGGTGCTAAATGCTGAGCGCCGACAGGATGGAGGAGTTCCAGAGCGAGGAAGAGGAGCCCTGGTACGATCAGCAGGACCTGGAGCAGGGTAAGGACGGGCAGCACCCTGCAGGGTGTCAGGGATGGCGGGCCTGGGGGATGCGGGGGCAGAAAAGGGGTGCATTTCGCGGGCACAGGAGGGCGAGACATGTGCCCTGAAGACTCTCATGGGCTTGGCAAAGCCAGTGCCTGGTCCTACGGCAGCACCTTGGTGGAAATCTGGGCTCCACTGTTCCAAACTACCAGCCTGCCCATGGAAAGTTGAAACCTAAGGGATAGAGGTAGGGAGCGAAGAGCTGTCTTGAGCACCAGAAGGCGGAAAAATGTGGTGTGTTACATCCCTGAGAAAGCTGGTTCTTCCCCAGAAAACTTGCTGCAGGCAGAATCCAACATGGGTAGTTATGACATTGCCTTCATCTCAGAGCAGTGGCCGGCAGAGTTGGCAGGAACACTAATTAGTAATTAATAAATCAGAACGAATGCATCACTAAGCTGAGGATGCTGAAAATCTCCCAAAAGCTTTTGCTGCCCAAGTCCAGACCAGGAGGGATCTTCAGCTTAAGTCACCTAGTCACTTCTGGAAATTTTTCCAATCATCCATGAAAGCAGGAGAAATTTGGAAGGAGGGGGAAGAAAAAAAAAATCAAGGCCAAGTTTCAAACAGCAGAAATAGCCTTGTCAGAGGAAAAGCCTTCACTTGTGCAGTTTGTTTTGAAGTAACTGTGCCTCTGTTGGCACTAGTTCTAGGTAGTGTTTATTCCAAGGCTGGACTGTCTGTGGCTGCGGGTATCTGGGGCTTCTTTTCACATTTTTCTTATCTTAATATTTTGAGTCAACATGCAGTGAGTAAAAAACTGGATGGAGCCCTGTTCCAGGCCGGTAGCCCAGGACTGAACTGAACTGATTTCTCAATGCCTAGGGAAAATCTACCTGAATCTGGCGCACCCCAAACACAGCGTTCTATAGGTACAGTTGTGTATTTGCCTTAGCCAGCTGACTGTCAGCTGCAGTGCCTCTGCCCACTATTGCTCCAGGACATTATGTCATGATTTAAAATGTACACAACTTGCAGGGCAGAGGCCCAGCAAGGAAGGATAACCAGTCCCACCAGGGAGAGTCACAGCTGGGTTTTAACTCAAGTTTCTCACTTAGCAGGAAGTACCAGGAGCAGGATACTGGGCCCTGTTCTTTGAAACTTAAACCTTGAATTAAGCCAGGGCAGAGCGTGGAGATGGAGCTATCAGCTGAATAAACAGGGCAGGCTTTGAATGCTCAGAAATTCACATTTCTGGGTGACATCTTCCCATGGCTCACAAGAGCCATGGGCACTGCTCCAGGGCCAGGAGGCAGGCTGAGGAGCAGCACAGATACAGATTAACATAGGGAATGTTGAACAACGTGGGACAAATGGATTTTTAGCGTAATGCTGTCCTTGGTGTCAGGTTCATGAGTCAGCACTGACATTGTACTACTGTCTCACAACAATAAAATCACCTTCCCACTGCTGGCCAGGTCTCTAGCTCTGTCCCAGCTGTGTAAATGCAGAATAACAGCCTCCACGTGAGGGACTGATGCTGGGGACAGAGTCCACTTTTGGGCACAAACAGAACTGGAAGGAAACCCAGACCCAAAACAAAGTCTAGCTGTGGGGTTTGTAGCCTCAACACAAACTCAGGAAGAGAGACGGGGAAGGCTTTAACTGAAATCAGTCAGCTGGAAAGGTCCTGTGGGGTAATTACAACCATAATTAATTTGCATGATGCACAAAGCATCATGAAGGACAGTGCTAGACTTTGTCCACATACACTGTGCCTTTGCATTACAGCCACAGCAGTATCTAGCAGTCTTTGGTGAGAGCACAGCTGTGATCTCTTAGTTTGGAAAGGGGGTGGAAGCATAGCGTAAGACATCCAACGTGGCATGATTATGAGGCGGTCACAGCATTGGTAAGAGGATCGGCATGCCACAGCCCAGGGTCGCACAGAATCCCACGCCTGGCAGCAGTGCCAGGAAGGCAGAGGACAAAAGCCCAGGCTTAAAGATTGTTCCTTCAGAGCAGGGGGCGGGAGAAACCAGGAACAACCTAAGCCAGGAGAGCAGAGAAGGTTCTTCTGTGAAGCAGTTGGTTGCTGGGCCTTTATCGTCATTTCACAGCATCATCAAATATTTATTGCATTTACATCCAAAACTGTTTGCTAAGCAACAGATGGCTTCACTGGGAGCTCTGCAATGATTACGTTAATTAACCATTTTAGCACCACAGAGGAGATCATGCCTCCAGCTCTACTCTGAGCACCTGTTACTTTCTTTCTCCTCCACCACAGAGCTTTGCCTTGCTGAAGTAACTAATTTTTTTGTCAGGAAAGTAGACCCAAATCCCTCTTTTTTTTCCCCCCCCCCCATGACATGCTCAGAGTGATAACTGCAGCAAAATCTGGTCCCAGCCTCAAGGCCCTTCTAGCCTCATTCAAATTAGGTGCCTTTCAGATTCCTTCACTCATTTCCTAGCATGTTGCAAGTCCGTGTGGGTCAAGATGTCCCCGCTTGTACTACTACCAGGACACCTTAATACACAGAGAAACTCAAATCCCAGCCAGGATACTTACCAGTGATGTGGAAACAGCAGTGGTGTCCTCTGAGGGGTTTAGTTCTTATGATGTTCCCTCTGGGAAGGCTTTCTGATTTGAAGAAAGGGGCAAAGATTGAGTTCTGATGGCTTGGTAGCACGGCTGTGCTTATCACCAGGCTTTCTAAACTTAAATAGGTATCTCAGCACTGCTTTGGTTCAGCCACAGCCTCATCTTCCAGGGGCTGGGCAATCTGTGCTTCTAAGCTTCTAACCGGAATACACTGCTGGAGAACCTTCTTCCAGCCATTGAGAAGTGTTGATGTGGGTACAGTTGTACCATACCCTGTGCACAGAGTGTACGTGCAGCCAGACCCCAAGAGAATGAATGAGCTAAAATTAGATAGTCT
The DNA here is from genome assembly GCA_013400115.1 of Rhinopomastus cyanomelas. Taxonomy (NCBI): domain Eukaryota; kingdom Metazoa; phylum Chordata; class Aves; order Bucerotiformes; family Rhinopomastidae; genus Rhinopomastus; species Rhinopomastus cyanomelas. The sequence continues at coordinate 370,798 of VXBP01003135.1, forward strand.
GAGCTGGGGATAAGTGGGGACATCTTTTGTCTTCATCAGCTTTTGTGTTCGGAAGGGCTGCATGCCAACTCAATCGCTTCTGAATTCTAACGGAGGGGAGGCCAGACCCAGCAGCTATCTGCCACCACTTCCAGTCACCTTCTGCTCTGCAACAATCTCCCAAGAAGTCCTTTGCATTTCCTGATTTTCTCAGCCTCCCTATGCCCCTGTCAGCATTCAGGCCTAAGCCAATGAGAATAAGAGGTCTCTAGAGCCTAAATAAAGTGTAAAGCACCGGGGCGATTCCTCCCATGTAAGTAAAATGGCCTCACACTGCTCTGGGTTAGCCAATAGGACCAGACATAATACAAGATCCAGGACAGAATCATGTTACTGCTGTGAAACTGAGTCCTCGCCTCCTGGGCAGCCACAGAAACTTTTGGGCCAAACCATCTGCAGTGCAGGCTTAGGACTTTATGTCTGTGACCTCTAAAGGTCTCCAGATTTAAGGTTCTTATTTTAATTCCTTCTCCTCCTGCCAAGCATCTGATTGCTTGCATGCTAAGAAGAAACATGACACAAGGTGCTGAGCTTGCACCACTCCCAAAGCATTCGTGTAAAGACTCAGGGGCTCCCATGACCTGCTCCTGACATTAGGGTAAACCCAATGGATCAGTGCCAGTACGTATACCTGCCTATTTTCTGCATCTCCCAGCCTATGCAGGGTGGTCCATAGAGTTGCAGTTCCGTATCAGCTTGCCCAAAAGACTCACCCCACTGGGGAGCAAGTAGTACCCAAAATTCCATCTCTCATAATGCAGTTATCCTGGAAGCCCAGCTCTGGGGACATGCCACGCACCTTGCCTGCTCTCCAGGAGCACAGCGGTTAATTCGCTGCCCTTGCTCCCCAGAAAGACTTTGCCTGCAGTAGCTGAGCCACTTACTTATTTAGCAATGTGGTACAGCAGGTACTTAGGGAAGTGGAAAGTTTTCAGTGACTAATTGCTGAGCTGCCTGGGAATGACAAGAGGGACTAGGGGAAAAAAAAAAAAAAAAAAAATCACAGGAGACAAGGAAATCAGATGTCAGTTCAGTTAGTCTGAGGAAGGGAGGAGAGTCTTAAATCTGGAGGGGAAAAAAACGTTACATATATAGATGTATTTTCCTAGAATAAAAATTCCCATTATGTGAAGGCAGCAAGAAAAGGGGCATAAGGGATCTCTCCACACAACTTCCAGGATCTCCCTCCTGATCTCTCACAGAATCTCCTTTCCACATCCGCTGAACCCCAGGCACATAATTCTAGCTGTGGGAAAGAGCTGAATTAGAGGAACTGCTCGAAGGGGAAAAGGAGAGACAAAAGGGAAAAAACCAAAATCAGTTTTCAATATCTCCCATCCTGAAACAATCAGCTAACAGCAGCGTTTCTCCTTGGCAAGGCTGAGCACAAAGGATTTATGGCCTGAGCCCTGAAGGACATTTCCCCCTCAGCAGCCCTGAGCCAAACGGACTGGGAGCCAAGGCAGCAGCCGCTAACACCCTGCATGCAGGGGCTGTCCTTCCACCCCTGCGTTTTCCCATTCTCTTTTCTCCTGTACCACCCTGTGCTAGCTGGTGACAGGGTAGATGCACTGACTCAGTGTGACAGTCAGGAACCACTTGGAGCTGTGGCAGCACCAAGGTCCGAGCCTGCTCCTGCTGAAGCAGTGCCAGCACTTGAGCCAACACACTCCCACACACACTCCATTCTCCTCTACTACAAGGCCTTTCCCAGAGCAGCACAGCAGTGTGTTCCCACCTCCCCCAACTAAGACATCTGCGTGCTCACACCAAATGCATCATTAACGCTTCTGAAGCTCCAGCTTACCCTCCCAAAAACCCACACGTGAGCCAAGAATTTAGGAAAATATCTCCAATACAGAATACCCCAGAGGAATGAGACCAGATGTTATGCAACTGCTGGTCTTTGCACAGGTGGGAATTTTGAAGTGATTTTATGTTAGTTTGCTCTTTTTGTTTTTTCCATTTTTATTTAACAACCAGTTGTAAACCTTCCCTCTAAAAGGTGACAGTTCTTTTAATGGCTTAACCAGCCTGTTCCTCTGCCTTCTGGGAAGTCTCTCTAGTTTATCCCACATGCAGAACAGCTGCCCTGGCACTGCTCAGTTAACTGTCTTCTCCCTGAAGAGTTCAGTTCTTTGAGTGATCAGTACCCAGGTCCATGCGCACCTCCTCCAGTTATGCAGCTGTAGTGATGGCTGTTGCCCCTAGCACATTATTATGGCATTAGCATGCCACCCTCCAAGTTCTCCTAGCCCACAAACAAGCCAAGCCCTGGGAAGGCACACTGGATGGGGAAGTGGTGAATGAGTCCTGATCTCTGCAGGAGGAGGAGCAGTGCAGCACGTTATCCTGAACATCAGAGCTGCTTTGGGAACACTGGTTTCGGTGCTGGGCCTGCATCCTGCTCAGGCCTTCTGATAGACATCAGTAACTCCATCAGGAGAGCAGAGCATTTCATTGCATACTTACATTGGAAGGCTACGGCACTGTGTTCTTCCTGCATAGCTCCACAGATGACACCAGTCACTCACCAGGGATCAAGACCTCTTACCTTGTGGGCAGCATCTCCAGCCAATACAAAAGGCAGGCCTAAGGCAGCTGTGAACTTAGTGTCTGGAGGAACAGAGCATTTCCCAACAGTGTGCAGGAAAGGAGCCGTACAGGGATAACACGCTTTTCTTGAAAGTGAAGCCAAGGGGGTACTAGAGAAGCAGTGGGCAAATTTTTGGCAGAGGGTCAGAGATTTCTGCAAGGCTGTGGAAGAAGGATCTTCTGTGTTCCTACATGCCTCTGGCACATGAGAAGTAGTAGACAGGATAACTAGCAGCTACAGTGCTGGCAGTGGTCTTGGGAGCTGCAGCAGCTGCAGGTGGCAGTTGTGCTGGAACTTGATTGCTCCCCAAGAAACCAAACCATTCAGGATCAAGTGGCCCCACCTGCTTCCCCCCAGCAAGAGAGCAGCAAGAGCAGACAAGTCATCTGGCAATGGCATAGAGTAGGAGAATATGTTGTGGGAGCTGACAAGGTTGACAGCCCATTGCTGTGGGGACTGTTCCCTGCCACGTGAGCACACTGACCTGTCCTTCACAGGTCACCTTTGCTCATGGCTCAGCACGTGCACAGTACTGTGGTGCAGCAGCAGCAGACAACGTGTAAAGTCTCCCTAGTGCTCATCTTCATCAGCCACAACCTCCTGCCCCCAAAACACAGCGGGGAGATGAGATGGCCACATGGCAGGAATCCACATCTCTGTCTTTAGCTTTTAAAGAGTAAAAAGCCTCTATTCATGGTTCTCTGCATCTCAACATAATTAATTAGTTGGCGCTTCACTGCCCAGAGGAGAGGTACGTGCAGGAAAGCGCTGGCTGCCTTTCTCCTTCCTCTTTCCTCACTTCTCCCCAACAGCCCCACTTGTATGTATTTATTTAGGACATTTCTGATCCAGGTGCATTATCAGAGCCTCAGAGCCACCAGTCACTGAGCTCTTTGAAACCATTTTAGCCTACAAGGCAAACACAGACATGGAGCCTGTTTCAAGATAAGAGAACAGCAGGGAAAGACACAGATGGGCCCTCAAACATGGTCTGATAACATAGTCATGTTATCATGCTCTAACAACTTGGCAAAAGGCACATGGCTTGCCACAGGCCCAGGCATGGGACTGCTGTGTATGTGTTTGTATAGACATACCAGCTTATCAGCAGAGGTGACTACCCCTAACATACAGGAGAGGCTTTGGGGCACAGAACAGCAAGAGGGCAGGAACAAAAGGTATCAATTAAATCAAAAAGCCTGAGGAGAACAAAATAAGAAGAGCTGATAGAAAGCAAATACTGAATAGGGCTGAAAAATACAGACAGCAAGGCAGGGAGCAGCAGAGACTGAGAAAGCTGGAAGGCTCCTCTTCAGCGCAGCACATACAGATAGTGAATTCCTGAGCCTTTTGCAAGGGTTTTCTACTCCTTAGTGGTGCCCTTTTTGCTCAGAAGATGCAAGACAGCAGGGAGAGAGCAACTCTCATTGCACTGTGCTTGCCTTAACCCCAGCAAACCACCTCTTTCTGCTACCGCCTGAGCTCTTGCACTACAAGGGACTCTTGCAAAACCAAAGTGTAAAAGGCAAGGGTAAAAAAAATATATAACACCAGAGAAAGAAAAGCAAGAAAAATGCACGCAGGAAATCCAGTAAATCTTATTACACTAACAGGAATGCCTGTGTGACCAACATAATTCAGCTCAGCTAGAGCCACAGTTTGAAGCAAGGAGAGGACAAGGTGGAGGTAGTTGTGCTGCCAGGAACTTCACATGCTCCTACCCAGCCTGGCCAGAGGCACCTTTCACCCATTCTGCATCAGACTGCTCTGCAGACCAAACCTTGCATTTGTGGCACAGCTGATTCCACCTAAATGACAGATCCCCACCAAAAACACACAATGCAAATCTGAACTGAGTAAAGATGACTGAGTGTGTGAGGGATGGAGAATCCACACCTCAGAAATGACACCAGTGTCTCTCTGAAAGCTCTGCCTGCCCATGGGAAACACCATCATCTGTTAAATGGGCACACTGAAAAGGTTTTTCCAGGTTGCTTGGAAGATGCTGTCAGCTGGCTCTTGCTTTCTGCACACCAGCACATTGCCTTGCAAAGGCTTATAAGGGCTAAGCCTCCATCACCTGTCATGGAGCAGCAGTAAGTGATAGACAAAAGCTGATTTTCATTGTAATAGATCCAGACAGCACAATCCTTTGTAACTAAGAAGAAAAATAAATGAGTAGCAAGTACACCCTACCCCCGAGTAAACCAGCATAGCCTCATTTATTTAGATTTTGAAAGGAATAATTGCACCTACCCTTGACTCTAAGTACCCATGTGTAATGGAGCAGGCAGCAAACGCAATTAAATGAAATGTCAACAGCATTAAACATCAGTTCTTAGCTCTCAACCTACCCTATCCATCAGCTAACAAGAACCCTGAATTTCCTCCAGAGACCTCCACAGGCTATTCCTCCCCACTCTTTAGCAGGTGAATTCACAGTCCAAAGCAGCCCTTCGCTGCAGCCCAGCCCCAACCCTTTAGGAAGGGACCAGTAATCCCTTAATCGATGCGTAGCTGAAAAGAACCTATAAAAACACAGTCCNCCTGCAGCCCAGCCCCAACCCTTTAGGAAGGGACCCCCCCTTTAGGGGTCCAGGATGGTTGGACCTACTTTAAACAGGAGCTGTTGAAGGCACAAGAACTGGCGGTTCCCATGTGCCGAAAGACGAGCCGGCGGGGAAGGCGACCAGCCTGGATGAGTAAACAGCTCCTGAAGGAATTAGGGGAAAAAAAGAGGATGTATCGCCTTTGGAAGGAGGGAAGGGCTTCTCTGGACATGTTCAAGGGTGTAACTAAATTATGTAGGAGAAAAATTAGAGAGGCAAAGGCCCAGTTAGAACTTAAGCTGGCCACCTCTGTGAAAGATAATAAAAAGCAATTTTATAAATTTATCAATACTAAAAAGATGGGTAAAAAGAGCCTCCACTCCTTACAGGACCAGGAGGGGAACACTGTAACTAATGATGAGGAAAAGGCTGAGGTCCTGAATACCTACTTCACCTCAATTTTTAATAGTGAGGAGGGAGGAGTTCGGGGCAAATGGCCTCTCGAACTGGGGGATGGGGTTGGGGAGCAGTGTGCAGCCTTGGAGATCCACAAGGAACTAGTCCATGACCTGCTGAGCCACTTGGACACCCACAAGTCCATGGGACCAGATGGGATCCATCCTAGAGTGCTGAGAGAGCTGGCAGATGAACTGGCCGAGCCGCTCTCCATCATTTTCCATCAGTCCTGGCTCACCGGAGAGGTCCCAGGTGACTGGAAACTGGCCAACGTGATCCCCATCCACAAGAAGGGTCGGCTGGAGGATCCTGGGAACTACAGGCCTGTCAGCCTGACCTCAGTGCCAGGGAAACTGATGGAGCAGGTTATCTTGGGGGCAGTAACTGCACACCTGAGGGATGGCCAAGGGCTCAGGTCCAGCCAACATGGGTTCAGGAAGGGCAGATCCTGCCTCTCCAACCTGCTCTCCTTCTATGATCAGGTGACCCGCTTGGTGGATGTGGGGAGGCCTGTGGATGTGGTCTATCTGGACTTCAGCAAGGCCTTTGACACTGTCCCCCACAGCAAACTGCTGGCTAAGCTGTCAGCCCACGGCTTGGACGGCAACACTCTGTGCTGGGTTAGGAACTGGCTGGAGGGCCGAGCCCAGAGAGTGGTGGTGAATGGTGCCACATCCAGCTGGCGGCCGGTCACTAGTGGTGTCCCTCAGGGATCAGTGCTGGGCCCCATCCTCTTTAACATTTTCATAGATGATCTGGATGAGGGCATTGAGTCAGTCATCAGCAAGTTTGCAGATGATACAAAGCTGGGGGCAGATGTGTCTGAGTTGGAGGGCAGAAGGGCTCTGCAGCGGGACCTTGACCGCCTGGACAGATGGGCAGAGTCCAACGGGATGGCGTTCAATAAGTCCAAGTGCCGGGTGCTGCACTTTGGCCACAACAATCCCATGCAGAGCTACAGGCTGGGGTCGGAGTGGCTGGAGAGCAGCCAAACAGAAAGGGACCTGGGGGTGCTGATTGATACCCGCCTGAACATGAGCCAGCAGTGTGCCCAGGTGGCCAAGAGGGCCAATGGCATCCTGGCCTGCATCAGGAATGGTGTGGCCAGCAGGAGCAGGGAGGTCATTCTGCCCCTGTACTCTGCACTGGTTAGGCCGCACCTTGAGTACTGTGTCCAGTTCTGGGCCCCTCAGTTTAGGAAGGACATTGAGGTGCTTGAGCGTGTCCAGAGAAGGGCAACGAGGCTGGTGAGGGGCCTTGAGCACAAGCCCTATGAGGAGAGGCTGAGGGAGCTGGGATTGTTTAGCCTTGAGAAGAGGAGGCTCAGGGGAGACCTTATTGCTGTCTACAACTACCTGAGGGGTGGTTGTGGCCAGGAGGAGGTTGCTCTCTTCTCTCAGGCAGCCAGCACCAGAACAAGAGGACACAGCCTCAAGCTGCGCCAGGGGAAATTTAGGCTTGAGGTGAGGAGAAAATTCTTCACCGAGAGAGTCATTGGCCACTGGAATGGCCTGCCCAGGGAGGTGGTGGAGTCGCCAACTCTGGAGCTGTTCAAGGCACGATTGGACGTGGCACTTGGTGCCATGGTCTAGCCTTGAGCTCTGTGTTGACAGGTTGGACTTGATGATCTATGAGGTCTCTTCCAGCCTTGATAATACTGTGATACTGTAATACTGTGATACTGTAATCCCTTAATCAATGCGTAGCTGAAAAGAACCTATAAAAACACAGTCCATAAAGCAAGCCTTTTAGCTATGTGAGGCAAAGGATTTCTAAGACATTCCCACATCCCTCAAGCCTGCCTCTCTCACCTCAGGATGGAGCTGGGTTATTTAAAGGTGGGGAGCAAAGCACAGCATCTCTCACCTGCACTCAGAGCAATGGCAAAATTTGCTCACAGCCTAAACACACAAACCCCCTTGATTCAAAGGGACAACAGGAGAAAACCCAATGCAGCTGCTTCAGATGGTGGCTTCCTTCAGAAAGCTCTGCTACTGGATCACTGTTGTGCTGAGAGCAGCCAAAACCTCCCCTGCTCAGCACCAAGCTTACACTCCCCTGAAGCCACAACCAAGAGAAAATAAACCCTTCAGGGAACAGACTGTGGCAAAGATGGCTCTGGCCAGCACTGGGAAGGCAGAAAAGGCTCCAGACCCCATGCTGTCCTTACTGAAAGTGCTGTCGAGGCTGGGGCAGCTGGGAATGCTCAGCTCCAGGGCTGACCTGTGCACGTTTGCCTGTGCCAGCATTGCCATGGGATGCTACCACAGGGGAATGCCCTGCTGTTGGTTCCTCAGCTTCATTCAGTCAGAGACAGCTTGCTGCAGCTTTTGGATCAGGACTTTTTCCAGGTCAGCCAGAGAAATTATCGCTGGGCTGACAGTGGTCTCTGCAGCTTCAGGACAGCTACCTCCTAGCTGCCCTTCCCAGCCATGCTCCCCTGTACCTAGCACTGATTAGATTCAACTCCCGCTCCCTTCCCACCATATGGTCTCTCTTCCCTTCCCCTCCCCTTGCTCAGGCATCTTTCCCACCAAAGCTCTCAGGGAAACACCATCTCCCCTCCGCTTTTCTCTGCAGGCATAGCTCTTTGTGTGAGGACATGGGGTGGCTCCTTCACTGGTGTTAATGAGAAGGGTCACATCAGCACTCACAGTACTGAAACTGAGGACACCAAGCTGGTGCTACCCAGGACAGTTTGCATCCACAAGCCTCTCCCAAAGAGGATTTGGGCAACACTGAGGCCTCCATTTCTTAAATGGAATGTTGGCCATTTCCCAATGGTGTCATCAGCACAGACACTGAGGGGACATGCAACATAGCCACTCCCTACCACTTTGTTTCAGCTCCTTCTATGCTAAGAGGGAAGGGGGGAAGGGAGGCATCAGCATATCTGCTCAATTAGGGCAAGTTGTACAGCAGTGGCTGGCTGACCTGGTAGTGGAGATGCAAAGAGAAACAAAAAATTGTAGGGAAAGCACAGTGCTAGGCAGAGAGAATCCCCCAATTCTTCAACAGATCTTCCCCTCCGCACGCTCAACTGAAACGTCACATTCAGCCTCAGGATTTTGAGGACTCCAAGGAGAGGATCTCTGTGCTCCCACAGCCCATGCTGAGCCACCATTAGTGCAAAGATCAAGAGGGATCTGGTCTAAAGATGACATTAAAGCACTTCCACACAGCATCATCTCCCTCCCTAGGGTCCCACAGCCTGAGGGGGACCAACAGGTGGGGAAGAGGACTTGGTACAAGGGGAGTGGGCTAGACAGGATTACTGAGGATGCTTTGGCTGGCAGGCAGGCAGATAGGGAGGGAGGGAGGGAGGGAGAGTGTGTGTGTGTGACAATGGCTGAGGTGGTTAAAAGACACTAAAAGAATCAATTCCCCCAGGTCCTTATGCTCAAAATGGAAATGAAGAATCAATTTCCTCCTCGGAGCTCAGCCCCATTCTTTCCTCTTTCCCACTTGTCCCCAAACGCTGCCCATTTCCCCCATTAAATTATTGCTGACAGAGCCCTTTAAATTACAATGCAGGATCTTGCACTGCCTAATCCACTTAACTCAACCCCAGCTGATTAAATTGGATGCCATATGGTGGGGGAGCACTGGTGTAATCCACAGGGATGGGGACACACTCAACTCATTACCTGGAGCCCAGCACACAGCTCACTAGCTACACACCCCTGTGCTAGGGTTCTGCTTGCTACAGGGGATGTGGTATGCAATGTGCCAGTCTTCAGCCATCACATCAGCTCTGGCAAGGTGGCCATGCCATTAAGCACAGCCTCAAGCAGCTTAAAGGCACAAATTGTCCTCTATCTCTGCTGGCATCTGGCTGTTCCTCTGTCCCCAGCTGGTGCAGCAAACGCTTGGTCTCCCAAGGGTGCAAATTTGGTGCTTGGAAAAAAATAAAAATATAGTGGAGAAGGTCTGTGCATGGGAATCAGGCCAATATCTTGATTGCACTGATAACTACAATCATAGCCCTTGGACCAGGTCACAGAGCAATTATGAGGATTGCAATTAAAAAGGTCAAAGCCCAGAATAACACCCTGCAGTGCAGACCACAGCTGGAGAGCACATTCCCATGGTAAAGGGGAGATCTGAGGACACACTGAGCAGCTGGATCACATCTAGGGAGCCAAGAGCCCTCAGACACCACTGCAGCTACACAAAAAGAAACACATCCATCACCCAAACTAGTAATATCAGCACATCCCACAGCACAGTGATATCATCAAGAAAGCCTCATCCCAACCAGTGACAGAACCAGCAGCAATTCTCCTGTCCAGAGGGTCAGCGTGAGCCTCAGTTTGTGGTGTGCCATTAGAAATGGGATTTTCCCAGGTTCAGAGTACACCTGAGGTGTCCTGCTTCCCTTCATCTTGTCTTACTGACCAACTATACCTCTTTCCTAATCAGCTGCATGGCCAAATTAACTACTGGAAAAGACTATGGTTGCTCTCAACCATGACAGAGTCTGCCCAACACACCATTGGTTGCAGACTAGAGAGGAGCATTATGATGGGCTGAGGAAACACCAGAAGACCCAAATCTCTTCATACACTGCACTCAATTATCTAAACTGTGTAATAACCATAGCAGAGCAAGAAAGAGCAATAACACACACCAGGACCTGCCTCCTTACCTTTTTGAGGGATTAGGGTCAGATTTTCAGTCTGCTACCATAAGAGCTAGAAACACCTCCAAAAGCACTAAGTTTTCTTGTCATAGGAACTTGGGCTTTAAGAAGACAACCAATTTCTGTGAAAGCAAAGGGATGTACTCAGAGCCACCTGGGCCATCCCAGGCCCACAAACAGCATCAGCTGAGCTGCTCAAGCTCTGGCCAGTACAGGACTCACAGGTCCCAGGGGCCTTTTCTTCACCCACTATTTTAAGCTAACTGTGCTGTCAACACCTATTTCCCCCTGCACTTCTCCCAAAGTTCAGCTATTTCAGTAGCTTTTTAAGGGCATTTAGAGGTGGCAGAGAGCAAAGAAAAAGTAGTTTGTCCCCTACCCTGGAGGTGCCCCAAGGAAAGGGCCACAGACCCAGCTGACACAGTACTGCCTGGACTCAGGCCATGCATGGTTTTATTACTCATGTCAGTCTATTAGCAGGTGATGGATGGAAGCTGACGGGGAAGGCAAGGCACTCCCTTCGTTAGAGATAATCATATAACTTACAGAGCATCCCCAAGGCCTTGCGGGGCTTTACTTATCCTCCTTCTCATTCTGATGGATGCTGAGCCCTTCTCGGCTCCACAGGTCTTAGCAATAGGTGATGGAGATGCTGAACACCTGCCACAGCCAAGCCCCAAGGGCCCGATCCTGGCTACACAGTGTGTAAAGCGGGGCAGAAGGGTAATGCAGCTAGCCAGGCACCAAACCCTCATTGCATGGAGGAGCTGCAGGTGTCCCTAGCTTGGCCTCCCCTTTCTTATGCAGCCCAGCAAGACAAAAGAGGCCAGATCCCACATCCCATACATGTACACCCATGTCAAAGCTTGCCAATTAAACCAGCAGCATACAAAACATGTTGCTGTTTGGTATGGTGGTATTTGGTGACCCCAACACATCCAGCTTTGTCCCACCTGCTTTTCAGACTTGCACTTGGCTGCGGAGCTGGGGAAGACGCTGCTGGAGCGCAACAAAGAGCTGGAGGACTCCCTGCAGCAGATGTATGCCACCAATGAGGAGCAAGTGCAGGAGATTGAGGTAGGAACATCCCCCAGCCAGGGCTTGGGATGGGAGCTGCTTGGCCACCGCTATCACCTAAGGGTGATGATGGGGAAGGGGCATTTCCACCAATGCAAATGCACAAAGGTGCCAGTAGAAAAGAAGGGATGGGGCATGGGAGTTAAAGTCTCTTCTGTATGTACTTGAAACAGGATGGATTAAGGTCTGGTTAAGCCCATCCCAGCCCTGAAGAGGGTCCCTTTCCCACACTAATATTTCTCCCTATCCCCTGTCCAGATGTGCACACCAGATTTTGGCATCAGGCTACATCTGGGTCTCGTTTGGCCTTTTCCCTGCCCATCCTTCTGCCTTCACACTCATTTCTCTCTGCTCTGCTGCAGCTTTCCCTTGATTCCAGTCATTCATAATCACAGTGGTTCCCAGCTGGCTCTTCGGTGTCCCTGTAACACAGACCCTTTTGTTAGATGTATAAAATAGCACTTTCTCCAAGAGCTGCAATCTAAACCACCGTTCCAAGCATCCTTTGGGGTCAGGACAGTGTTTCTAAGAGCCCAAAGAGCTGGTCTTGAAGGTTTAAACCTGCTGTGTTGAGAGGGTTTTCATCCACTGAAAAACTTCTAGGGATTTGCAAATTAAAAAAAGATCTGAACCCCTCTGATTTAAAAGGACACAGGGCAGAGGAGGGCTGCGAGTTCACAAGAGCAGCATGTGATGGCTGCAGTGATCTGACAGCTGCTGTCTGAGGAAACTGGTAGATGGGTTTAGCCATCCTCAGCAGCAGCCCTCCAGGAGCACATCCGCTACAGGATTTGGGATCTGGTGCCAGCTGAGGGAGAGTTCTAGGGCAGATGTCCCTCTCCTGGGAAAAAAATCTTGCAATGGCAGACTCACAGAAGGGGTCTTTGAACACAGAAACTGTGAACCTCCTCACATTCCACAGACTCCAGATTTTTAGCCTGAATTACCAAGGAAGTGTAACTTCTGCAGTCGATCTGCTAGACAATCCAGTATCCAACTGGCCAATTTCAGTCAACTTTGGTGATGGGTCACAGTCCCAGGGATATCAACTTTCTTTAGGTACTTGGGATAAAAAGCAACTGAAAAAAAACTGAAAAAGCAACTGAAAAAGCCCAGGTTATGCCTTTCACAGAAGGCAGAGGAAGTTCTGTTGTATTTTAGACAGAAAGGTATTTACAGCAGGCAGAGGGGATGAATAGTTTCACTGTGAAAGAGGCTTCAATCAGGCGGAGGACAAATCAGCCACAAACGCATTACCAGAGGAAGCAAAGGTTGTAGGATGTTCTGCCTGCATTTGGGATGTGAAGTTTTTCTGATTCACTTTTTTCTTGCAGTACTTGACCAAGCAACTGGAGATGTTGCGGCAGATGAATGAACAGCATGCGAAAGTCTATGAGCAGCTGGACCTGACAGCACGGGACCTGGAGCTGGCTAACCAGAAGCTTGTGCTGGAAAGCAAAACTTCTCAACAGAAGATTCAGTGGTATGGCCTCCCATCCTCCCACTGCAGTGATGCTGTATCCAAAGACCTTCATCTCACTTTCCCCTGCCCCACAGTGCAGTGTGTTCTTTATGTTTAAGCTGTTCTCTTATCAGTCAGGTTTTGCAGCTACTTACAACACAAGCTCATTGCACTGGTGCTGGTTAGCAGAGGTCAGTGACATCGCTTGGGACAAGGGCTGGATAAACAAGTGTCTGGAGGTGCCAGGAGAGAGGTGCAGCAGCTTCTCCTCATTCTGTTTCCTTGAAGAAGAGGTTCATAATCATATCAGGGAGGTCCTCAGCACATAGCCCAGGACAAGCACTAGGCACAGATTCCTGGCTAATCCATGCTGAAACAAGCTCATGCTCAAGGTCATCCTTGGAAATAACAGACAAAGCCATGTCCTTGCAACGCAGAATCTTCTGCAGATGACTGTGCCAGGAGGGAGTTTCAGCCAGAATGAAACAAAATCTTTGCCCAGTCTCTCCACGATTTTTTTTTTATGATAAACAAGAGGAAGAGACTAAATAGCTTGCCTGCTTGCCTTTAGTGCAGATATATTCCAGCATAGTGCATATGTGCCGGAGAGTACCGCTTTAGTCAACTGATTGAGGACAGAGGGTCTTGCATTAGTACAATCCCTTGCTGCTGCTTCAGTCCCCCACCCTTTTCTACAAACATCCCCATTCAAGAGCAACCAGAGAAAGACCAACATCTGCCATGAAAAGGTCTTTCACACTCCCAGGGCACACACTAGAAACTAGGAGCACCCTCTGTAGACTGACTTTCTCTATAGGGATAAAAAAGCTTTCAAGGCCCTGTAAGCACCTGACTCCTCATCCATACTTCCTTCTCTCTCTGCAGCTTGACAGAAACAATTGAGGGACTGCAGAACCAAGTGGAGGAGCTGCAGAAGCAGGTGGAGGAAATGCGGAGCTTGGAGCAGCTCCGCATTCGACGGGAAAAGAGGGAGCGGCGTCGAACCATCCATACCTTCCCCTGCCTTAAGGAGCTGTGCTCCAGCCCCAGGTACAGAGCCTTGCACTTAGCAACCCGTCCAGCCTCCTTCCCCTGTCTGTGAACAGGGGATGCAGTGTGGACCCAGACCCTCTGGGAAGCACAAAACCCCATGTACACCCTCACAGAGACCTCAGCTCCATATCAGAGCACAAAACTCAATGCAGGAGACAAAGGGATGACCTGCCTCTCTCCAACCTGCCCGAGTAAGCTAGAGAGTGTTGGAAAAGCAAAGCCTTCATGATCCCAGCATCAGCGATGCCTCAAGAGGAAACTTTTTGAAAGGACAAGAATAGCAGCCCAGGACAATTTTGATACCTCATGCAGCTGCACTGGGCCAGGCTGCAGGGGACTGGTGTTGTCTTGGAGGGGCTGGGACTCTCCTGGCATACTGGTAGGGAGTTGTGCCCAAACACACACTGGACAGGATGCATCCATCAGCTCTAGTCTCTCCCAGTACAGCCTACCCAGTAGTACATGAGTGTAAAGAGGGCCCTTACCTCAAGCTGCCTACACAGCTTCCCTTCCCAAACCAGCATTGCCCGTTTTCCCTTTGCAGCTGCCAGCCAGCACAGTACCAGCAGCTCTGGCTCACTAAAACCAGTTGAGACAGCACATTTTATCCTGTATGACTCCAGGACCCCCCAGGAGCACCAGTCACAAACCAAGATACTGCTGCCAAGTGCTTCAGCACTATTGCACATTCGATCCTCCTCAAAATCCAGCTACTGTGTTAATTCAATGACCTCATGAGGACATTTCTTGCTCAGCTTTGTCCATAATAAAGGCTTCTTTAAATAGATAAGCAGTCGATAAACTTTGGTACTGAAAGCATCCTCAGCCAGGGAATATGAACAAAAGACACTTTTACTGCAGCAGAAACAGTGATGTTTATGAGGCCACAACCTAACCCCCAGCAAAATCCACTTAATGTCTCTATGGTTCTTTGCCTCACCCAGGCCCCCAATCCCACTCTCCCCTCAGTGCCTCAGGACCTCTGTGCAGCTTGTAGTTCTGCAGTTGGCTCTGAAGGTCAGACTGCCCTTCAGTCCGACCAGTGTTCGATTTCCCCCCCATCACTGGTTCCCAGGGGAGGCCGCGGTGCCTGCTCTGTTCCCATCTGTTCTAAGCAGACACGATGCCATGGGCACTGCACTGAGGAGGAGAGGAAAATCCAAATTCCCAACAGCAGTGTGAGGAAAGGGGGAAGTGTTTGTTAGCACTTCCCAGGCTAAGACCACAACACAACTCTGTCCAAAGTCTCTGTCTGAGTCCCTTGCTGTGTAAATCTTCCCCCACTGTCTCTGGATCACCTCCCAGATAGCAGAGCCCACACTTCTGGTTTTTGGCTGCGTGGTGTTTCGGGTTGTTGGCAGACACAGTAGTCGGTAAACTCCATGATGAATCAAGTAGCTGATAAAGTCCAGCAGAAAAACTGTCTTCTACTTTAGTTCAGACTGGTAACAGCTGAACAGTCATACTTGTTTCACAAGGTTGGTGGCTTGTCTATAAACTAGACAAGTCTCTCACTGTTTAGGGTTTCATTTCACTCCTACCTTTCATCATTGCTACCAAATGAAGACACAGGTTCTATGGGACAAACTCTGGCCTCTGTGTCCGGAAAAGCCCCAGCCATAACCTTGTGGTGTCCGGGCACATGAGAGAAGGATATCTGACCCCATGAGCTCAGGTTACCTTCTTTGTGAGCATCAGTGGAATTACTTATATAACAATAAGACATGAGTCCCTCATGAACTTGGTCAGACTCTCTCAAGGGTCTTTCTTCTCTTTCAGGTATGAGGATGCATTCCAGGTCCACAGTAATTCCACAGAATTCAACCAGAAGCCACTGGAGAGGGAGAATGAGCGTCTCCAAGCCATGGTGAACTCCCTGAGGTCTCAAGTCAACCAGGAGAAGCAGCGGAAAGAAAGGGTTGAGCGAGAGTACACTTCTGTTATTCAGGAGTACTCAGACCTCGAGCAGCGGGTTTGCGAGATGGAGAACTGCAAACTGCGCATCAAGGAACTGGAAGCAGAGCTCCTAGAGCTACAGCAGATGAAACAAGTCAAGAAGTATCTGCTCAGCAGAGAAGACAACTTATCTGAGGCTCTCCTCGAGCCGCTGAATAACGCCCCAGAAGCAGACTACATCGACCTCTCTGAGGAGGAGGGAGGGAAAAGTCACGGGCCATCAATGACACCTTCCCCAAACCACCCTGTACGCAAGAGCTGCAGTGACACAGCCCTCAATGCCATCGTGACCAAGGATGCTGTGAGCCGGCACGAGGGCAATTACACGCTGCATGCCAACAATGTGCGCAAACGGGGCATGTCCATCCTGAGGGAAGTGGATGAGCAGTATCATGCCCTGCTGGAGAAGTACGAAGAGCTCCTAAGCAAATGCCGGCAGCACAAGGACAGTGTGTGCCACACGGGAGTCCAGACATCCCGGCCCATCTCTCGTGACAGCTCCTTCAGAGACTTCCGGGGAGAGGGACACGAGCTGGAAGAGCGGAAAAACATGGAGAAAACCATCAGCAAACACGTGGAAGCTGTGGACAAGCGGCTGGAGCAAAGCCAGCCTGAGTACAAGGCTCTTTTTAAGGAGATCTTCTCGCGCATCCAGAAAACAAAAGCAGACATCAACGCCACAAAGGTGAAAAACAAGAGCAGCAAATGAGTCCTGCCTCTCCGCAAACTCCACGTGCAATCACAACAGCCAAGTCTTCTCCTCAGCCCCAGGAAACGCCACGTGGCCCCACTGCTTTCAAGGTTCGAGAGGTTTACAGGTCAGCAAATGTCATGGAGACTCAAGTTGCTTTTGGGCTCCAGACAACTCGTTGGGACAATTGTACATTGTAGTTAGAGGATTTCAGAAACTGTATGACAGATCTCTGCATGAGTTGCTGCCGCTGCCAGACATCTCAATAGCAAAAATCACACCACAAAGAAAAAGAAAATGGATCACCTCCTCCACCCTCTTCAGCTCGTTCTTATGGCCCCGTTATCTGCAAGCAAAAGCCTGGGTGTCCTCCAGCACCCTGGCACAGGTGGAGTGCAGTGCAAAGCCGTCAGAACTTCAGGAGCTGCTCCTGCACACCAGCCCAACCCTACACTTTGGTTTCATGGCTAAGAACCTACGCTTGTACCTGAGAGACTTCCGTGTGTGCCCTCCCCTTCCCCAAAGGGCAGTACGTTCTTGCTACTTAAGCCATTCTCTTACCAGTCAGGTTTTTCAGCTATTTACACAATGCAAGCTCATTGCAACTGGAAAAACTTGAAGAGAAACATAAAACTGATTGTTCTGTCTCCACAGTATTTCGTTCCAGACTCTGCAGGCATATGGGATTCCCGCGCTTTAAAGCTGTGCCAGTGTTTGAGCCCAGGTGAAGCGTTGTGCCTGGTAGGAACGTGATGACCAGGGCTTTCCCATAAGCTAGATGAGAAGTGCTATTACAGTATCACAGACATGCTTTCATCTCACCATCTGGGTACCAGCCCACTGTGCTGTGCTCTTCAAGAGGTCGTCATGGCCCCATTGTAGCAAACTCCTTGAATGCAGCTTGCATGGGCTTGCAAAACTGGCTGCCAGTGGCTCGCAAGCAAGCAGGAAAAAGCATCTCACTCGTACGGTGTCAGGAGCTCTGGCCCTGGCAGTAGCACTGCTGACACACTGCTCCACACTTCCGCTTGGAACATCTCCCCAGCCAAGAAGACAGGCTTCAGTTTTCTGCTGAAAATACCTTTCCTTGGCTAAGACTGTCTCCAAAGGTTGTCACCTCCCATGTTGCAGTTCACTTACCAGCACTGAAATCTCCTCACTTTTGCTTCCACAGACATGCAAACATACAGCTGAAAGGCCACTGCAGTCTCAGGAATTGCCACTTTCCATTGCTCATGATCCCAGTGTTGATCTTGTATGGTCAGACACACGTGTTAGGCATAGAAGCAGCATTTCATTCCAGCTTAGGAAACACCCTGAGCACTGAGCCACAAACACGGAGCTACCTACTCTGTTTCTGCCTGGAGAGACTCCAGGCCAGATCTGGAGACTGTTTTCACCAGCTTACATCCCCAAATCTTGGGTAAATGGTTGGGATTCTTGCAACATTGAGATAAAGAAATGATAATGCAGCTTTAGAGGGGGAAGACCATTAAAATATATTCATGCTCCAAGTCTAAGGAGCTGCTTTTCTTTCACTCATCACAGAATTAAAGCAAAAATACTCCCCCACAAAACACCCTCTTTTGTTGAGGACTACGAGGTAAGTAGGCAGGAGAGCAATGCCCAAACCATCCTTGCTCCAGAGGTCTCCTCCTCCAACCACCCACCACCAACTGCTCCGCTCTTCCACGCCCTGCATTTTCAGATGCCCTGTGGCCCCAAACTCAAGAAACATTAGGAGCCAAACGCACGACTGTGGCTACCAGCTCTGTAACAATATGGAGAACCTTCATGCCTTATTTATTTATAATGGAAAGCAGTTGTCTAATAAAATAAAATAAATAAAAATGAACCACAACAGCATCAAAAGCAGCATCATTCATTTTCTGGGAGCATATGCCATCCTGTTAATCCAACACTGGTGGCAGGGGATTCCTGAAGCCAGGCTGGTTTGAGTCAGCTGACATTTACTCCTGCAGTCATCTAGCTGTTGCAGAGGTGTGGGAAGAGGATCATTTTCACTTCCTATTTGAAACAATCCCAGGGGAATCAGCATCACAGTGTAGAGCAGATTACATGTATTTTCAAATACTTTATTCTCTTGAATAATAAAGAAACACCAGTATTCTCAAAGCCGAGACTTTCTTTACAGCACTTCTTACTTTTAAGAACAGCAGAAGAATTATTTCTTTAATTTTCATGTGTGATTTGGGTCAAGAAAATGCTTCAGGCTCCTCTGGAGGAAGCAGAGAGAATCTGCCGAACTCTTCTGCTGCATTATTTATATAACATACATTTTATACACTTGGACCACTAACGTTTGCCACATGATGATAACCCTTCTTTTGTCAGCTCGGAAGTCTCTGTAAAACCCACACAATTTCTAAGCTTGCAATTCAAATGCTATTTTTATATTGGTCTTTCTTGAAAGCCTCATATCTAAAACTGACTGATACAAGGAACACAGTATTAGCGTTTGGCTCAACAAACGAACAGCTGCCGTAGTTTGTTCTGCAAAGTGCTGAAGGCATTTATTTCTGCATCCAAAAATATTAGTGGCCCTGTACACACATCCTGATGACTGTGTACGTCAGAGTCACTTGATTTTTTTTTTCCTTAAGTGAAGCTTTCAGTGATCAAAGGAGGAAAAAACCTGAGCATTTTCTGGCCTTTTATCCCACCTTCTGTATAAACTTCTCAAATTGCTTTGAAAACACCAAGGAAAATTACACACGTCCATTAAGAGGCAAGAAGAGAGTATTAAGCAACCACACTGCTCACCACAGAAAGTGGTCTACTAGAGAGCAGCAGGTATTTAATAGCACACCTCGTGATTTAAAACAGAAATAAAACCACTGCATGCAGTTCCCGGGAATGGGGACAAGTAGGATAGAAGGAGTAAGGATTCATTTCAAAATCTGGCAAAATCAAAGACTCTGTTCAGCTCATACCACTAAGATCAGTAAGGGCAAGGCTTATCAAGAATTCAGGCTTATGCTGAATTCATATTAATTTGAGAATTCACATTTAGACAAGTGCTTTTCCATCTGGATGCTGACTTTACCACCAATCTAACTCGTCAGAAACCACTCAGCATTACAAATAGGGGTGGACACTTGAAGAACAAATTCAAGGGTTTTACAGAGCTGCAACTCTCACATGGAAGGCAATTTCCTGATTCAGCAGTTTTCCCTCTCTCACAGGAGCTGAGACCTTCTGGAAGGTCCATCAGAGTCCCAACTTGCTCCTGCATTAATGTCTTGTGCCCTCACTTATACAAGGAGCAACAGGCTCCTGGGACACAGAATCAGACTGGTTTAGGTTGGAAGGGACCTCATACTTCATGGCCATTTTGGAGCTCGGCTATTCGGAGGTAGGTCGCTGCTTTCACCGCAGCTGTGCGGATTTGCAGGCTGTTTCTCTTTTTTGCTAGAGGCTTCTAACTGACTAAAAAAAAAAAGGCAGCTTAGAAAGTTACAAATACAGCGATGGCTGTGACCAGGGCTATTAAACGTCCTGCGAAGAAGAGCATGGCAACCCAGACAGAGGACCTGCAGGAACACATTGGTGTCCAGGTATCTGGCTGTAGAGAATGCCAGAGTCTGGCATTGCAATGAAGGGGGATGGAGGTAGCACCTGTGTCCGGTGTGACCAGGTGGATGATCTGCTCAGCCCAGTGGCTGAGCTAAAGGATGAGGTTGAAAGGCTCAGGTCAATAAGGGAATGTGAGAGCGAGATAGAGTGGTGGAGTCAAGCTCTGCCATCCTTTAGATGGCAGAGGCTCCATTAGAAGAGGATCCCCTCCTCTCTCACAGCCAGGTAAACAGAGATAATCAAAGAAATAAGGGGGAATGGAAGCAGGTCCCTACTCGGAGAGACAGGCGTCCCCCACCCCAGCCTCCCTCTCCTTCCCCTTCCTGGTTGCCCCTGCATAACAGGTATGTGGCTCTGGAATTGGAGGGACAAATTAACGATGATGGGGATGAAGGTCCATCGGGGGAGTCACCCAGGGCTAGCCAATCTCCCCCATGTATCAAGACTTCCTCAAAAAAGAAACAAAGGAGGGTAGTTGTTATTGGTGATTCCCTTCTCAGAGGAGCTGAGGGCCCCATATGCCGGCCTGACCCACACCACAGGGAAGTTTGCTGCCTCCCCGGGGCCAGGGTTGGAGATATTACTAAGAAACTACGTAGTCTGGTCCAGCCATCAGATTATTATCCTATGTTGGTTTTTCAGATTGGCAATGATGACACCAGTAGGAGAAGCCTCTAAACAATTAAAAAGGACTTCCGGGCCCTGGGGAGATCACTCATAGGCTCAGGAGCCCAAGTGGTGTTCTCTGCCATTCCCTCAGTAGCAGAAGGGAATATTGAAAGAGGCAGGAACACCCACCTGATTAATAGTGGCTGAGAAGCTGGTGTCACCGACAGCATTTTGGGTTTTTTGAACATGGGGATATTTATTTGCATGGGGCCTGCAGGCAACAGATGGAACCCATCTGTCTCAGAGGGGGAAAAGAATCCTAGCGCATGAGCTGGCTGGACTCACTGATAGAGCTTTAAACTAGGTCCAAGGGGGATAAAAATGAGCCTGCCAAAGTTGACCAAAAAGGTGGCAGGCTCAAGTGCATCTACACTAATGCACGTAGCATGGGAAACAAACAGGAGGAGCTTGAAGCCATTGTGAAGCACGACTGCTATGACGTAGTTGCCATCACGGAAACATGGTGGGATGACTCTCATGAGTGGAGTGCTGCAATGGATGGGTATAAGCTCTACAAGCGACACAGACAGGATAGAAAGGGTGGCGGGGTAGCTGTCTATGTTAGACAGTGTTTTGAAAGCATAGACGATAAGTACGATGGATCAGTTGAATGTCTATGGGTTAACTTGAAGAGGGCCAACGACGCAGATGTCCTGCTGGGAGTCTGCTATAGACCACCCAACCAGGATGAAGAGACTGATGAATTACTCTGTAGACAACTGGCAGAAGCTGCAAAATCACAACACCTTGTTCTCGTGGGTGACCTCAACTTACCAGACATCTGCTGGAAATACAACACAGCAGACAGGAAACAGTCCAGGAGGTTCCTGGAGTGTGTGGAGGATAACTTCCTGACTCAGTTGGTAAGTGAGCCCACCAGGGATGGTGCCCTGCTGGACCTGCTGCTTACAAACAAGGTGGGACTGGTGGGTGATGTGGTGGTTGGAGGCCGCCTTGGACTCAGTGACCATGAAATGATAGAATTCTCAATTCTGGGCCAAGCAAGGAGGGGAGGCAGTAAGACCATTACCATGGATTTCCGAAGGGCAGACTTCAACCCGTTTAGAACACTGGTTAATAAAGTCCCTTGGAATACAGTCCTAGAGGGAAAAGGGGTCCAGGAAGGCTGGACTTTTTCAAAAATGAACCCTTGAAGGCTCAGGAGCAGGCTGTCCCCATGTGTTGTAAGACAAACCGGCGGGGTAAATGACTGGCTTGGCTGAACAAGATGCTTCTGCTGGAGCTCAGGAGAAAGAAGGGAGCCTACCACCTTTGGAAAAAGGGGTTGGCTACTCAAGAGGAGTATAGGGATTTCGTTAGGTTATGTAGAAAGAACATTAGGGAGGCAAAAGCTCAGCTAGAACT
>VXBP01003135.1:393764-513376 GCA_013400115.1 Rhinopomastus cyanomelas
CAAAGAAGGGCAACCAAGTTGGTGAAGGGGCTGGAGGGCATGCCCTATGAGGAGAGGCTGAGGGAGCCGGGGTTGTTTAGTCTGGAGAAGACTGAGAGGGGACCTTATTGCCCTCTACATCTACCTTAAAGGAGGTTGTAGCAAGGCTGGTGTTGGTCTCTTCTCTCAAATTGGTGATGATAGGATGAGGGGAAATGGCCTCAAGTTGCATCAGGGAAGGTTTAGACTGGATGTTAGAAAGAAATTCTTTACTGAGAGGGTGGTTAGGTGCTGGAATGGATTGTCCAGGGAGGTGGTGATGTCACCAACCCCGGAGGTGTTTAAGGAACGGGTGGATGCGGCACTTGGGGATATGGTCTAGCGGTTAGGCACTAGGAGAAAGGGCTGGACTTGATGACCCTGGAGGTCCTTTCCAGCCATGATGATTCTATGATTCTATGTTTCACAGATGGCTCCTCACACCTCTTGCTCACCCATGACCACCCCAAATGGGGTGAACCTGCACTGGCACCAAGACAGTTCATTTCTCCAGTTTAAAATGTCAAAAGCTTGGCCCTCCTTGGCTTGCATCAAAGAAAGATCTCATCATCCCTGCTAGGGACAGCTGTCTCCAGCCGGCCAAGCAGAGATCCCTCTGCTTTTTACCAAGGCTCTGCATCCATCAACACAGCATAGGAATGAAACAAGACCAAAGAAATGTCCTTTTAGATGGGTGCAGCTTCAATTATGTGACCTTCAAGCTCCTTTCCCAGCCCCTGTGTGCACCACACAATGACCTCATCCTTGGTGTGTGCTACCAGCACAATAACAACCCCAACATGTCTGACCATATTTGGTAAAATGAGTCACCCTGCTTTGTATATCTTACCCATCCATCCCTTTGGGTACAAATCAAAAACATTTATCTGCTCTCTGTTCAAAATTAAGGTCACCAGATGGCAGGTATGTCCCTGAAAGTGCTTTTTTCCTTAAAGCATTCCACTTTCAGAGAAGTCTGGACAGAGGAAACAGAGCAGAAGAACCCCAGGACACAGAGATTCAATTAAAACAATGTGGAACCCTTCCTGGTTCCCAAGCACTGCTCAACCACAGCCAGAACAGACTGACTGTCAGTACTCAGGACCTGCTCCTTTCCCAACAACTAAGTTTCCTGATTTTGTGCAGGCTGAACCAGCTCAGATCCTCAGTCACAAAGCCTTTGTGTCAGCTCAAAACACCCCTTTTGACTTCACACACAATTTTAAACAAAAGATAGTCAGCTCCCGTCAAATGTAAGCCCTATCCCTGCCTGTACATCTTCCTGCTGCCAGAAATAGCACTCCCTGACCCTCCTGAGTGCACACATTGCTTGTCAAGCCAACCTTACAGCTACAACAGGAGTAAAAGCTGAAGGATTACCACAGACGCTTCACTCTGCTGCATGCCCCATCCACGTCAGTGTCTCTCTTATGGACCTGGAGACACATCTGTGCTGCACTATCAGCACTCAAAAGAACTAATTACACAGATACATTTATAGCTGTTTAGCATTCTTGAGTGGGTGAACATCTGAAACATCCCAGGTGCAAAAACCAGACAGAATATTAAAAATGCTCGATGTATGTTCACTTCTACACCTTCCTGGCATCAGCTTGCAAAGGCACTGAATGCAGGCAGGAGCATGCTGACCCCACTGCTGCCTGCACCACCACCAGCTGGAAAACACCTGCCCAAAACAGCCCCCAGTAGCCACCTCAGGGCCCCCTGCACCCCACATTGTGCCCTGACACAGTCACACCAGGGATCCACAGAGTCACCTCCTCACAAGCATCCATCCCAGCACTGCTCGCCTCAGCACCTCACATCCCCCATTCAGCACCCCACAGACCCCGAGACCTCCTGCATCCTCCACACACCCCATGTACCGCTCAACGCCCACGTCACGGCGATCAAAAACCCCACAGACCCCTCATAGCCCACTGATCCCAACCCACGCAGTGTCTCCCCGCCCCGCTCAGGCCCCGCCCCGGAACGCGGCTGCCGTTTCCGATGGGAAGCCGTGGCAGGACCGCACCGCGGGAGCTAAGATGGCGGCGCACACTGTGCCGGGCCTGCACCGGCTGCGGCCGGGCCTTCTCGCCGCCCGGTTCTCGCAGTGGGCGGCCGCCAGGAATGAGTACCGGAGCGTCTACAGCCTGGACAAACTGTATCCGCCGCAGCAGGACGGGGCCACCGCCACTGCCCTAGTGAGGGGGGGCAGGGGGTGGAGGGAGGGGCGGGCTTGTGTCAAAGGGTGGGGCTGAGGACATTGCGCTGATAGTGGGTGGGCGGGAGGCCCGGAGCGGCTCTGTATCCCCGGGAGCGAACACGGCTCCCAGTGGGACCATCCCCGCCCACCCGGGGGCCTGACGCGGCTGCCCTCGCTGTGTTTCAGGAGCAGACGCCGCCGGCCACCCTCGACATCCCGATGGGTGAGTGCCCCCAAACAGACCCGGGTACGGGACCTGTCACCAGTTAGTGCCCGGCGTTGGGTCGGGCTCTATAGGGCCCGTGCCCAGCGCTCAGAGCCAAACCCAGGGCAGTGGGCCCAGCGGGGCACAGGTATCCCCCAGACCTGGCCTGGCGCCACTGCAGACAACCCTGGGGATGTGTCTGCGGGTCAGCACACTGCTGCACTTCCTTTCCAGATCGCTTGACTGTGTCATATAGCCGAAGCAGCGGCCCAGGCGGGCAGAATGTCAATAAAGGTGAGGAAGGGGTTCTGCCATTTGGAAGAATCAGTGTTCAGTTGTTTTGCTGGGCTTTGTGGTTAAAATAGTGAGAACTTAAAGAGCATTTACGTGCTGCCAAGTGCTGCTATTTCAGTATCATGACCCTACACGAGAACATATCTGCAACATCTTCATGGTGCTCAGGACCAGTGGTACCGTGTTTGACCACAGAGGGATTATTGCTAACACACATGTGACACAGAACACCACTTCTGTCTAATCCCTTGTCATTGACTGAACATACAGTGAGCCAGGTGGATTCTGAAACTTCCCAGCACAATGAATTTTCAGGTTTATTCAAATAAACTAAAAACTCTTCCTGTTCTGCCATTGCTGTTAGAAGGTAGTTAGTGACTGGCAACAGTCGTGAGTCTTGTAGTGTCTACAACAGCAAATACCGTGACAGACTCTCCATAAACTGTAGAGTTTGTCTTGTAGAGTAGTTACATAAAAATACAGCAAGAGAAGAACAGGGTTCTTTTTAGGAAATTAGTACTGGAATCACCCTGTGTTCAAAGGCAGCAGAGAACAGACTGAATTATCTCATAGAACTTAGGAAAGCAAGCACTTACACTGAAAAAAGATCCTGGTTTTCCTCCCAGTGAATACCAAGGCAGAAGTTCGGTTTCACCTGGCATCAGCAGACTGGATTCCTGAAGCAACAAGACAGAAAATGGCATCAATGGTATGTAATCTCCTTCCAGCCGCAGTTTAAAGTTCACGTTTGCAGACAGAACATGACAAGTTTCAGTGATCACAGCACGTTTTCCACTCTTTAGAACAGGAACAAAATAAACCGAGCTGGTGAGCTGATCGTGAACTCTGAAGAGAGTCGCTACCAGATGAGGAATCTGGCCATCTGTTTAGAAAAAATCAGAACCATGGTCGCAAAGGCTACTGAGACACCCAAGGCAGTCTCAAAGGAGACAACAGAGAAACTCATAGAGAGGTATCGTCTCCAAAATGGCCTTTATTTGAGATGGATTCAGATTATGTTACATCATTTATTTTGCAGCCTCTTTAAACAATCTTCTGTGAACTCCTTGGGATCTCCTTTTTTAAAAGAATCACTGGTCCATTAGATCTTAGCTGCTTTCCCCTGTGGCACCCCAAAGGCAAGGGACTGGTGTTACTTGTTCAAGCATTTGTGAGCTTATGAGATCTACGTTATCACCGTGCTCAAAGTTAAATGTATTCTGTGTAAACTAAAGGATCTTCTGATTTTGTTTAGAGTGGAAAAAATGAACCGTGAACGGCTCCGACAGAAGAAGATACACTCGAGTATAAAACAGAGCAGGAAGGCAGACTTTGACTGAGGACAGCAGGGATTGAAGTCCATGATATGCCATCTTGGTAAAGAAATGCCACTGGCAGCTGTAGAAGATGCTGAACTCATGAGCTATGGTGAATAAAATGTTCTGCAAGTGTAAATAGAAGTATTTAACATTTCCTTTTGAACGTACTGACACACTGGGCAGCCCGTCAGTCATCTTGCAGAAAAATTAGTGTTCATGTTTGAGAGAGACTAGAATTTTTGTCAGCTACTTTAAATCCCAGGTGGCCTTCTTCTAGCTTCTGCCCTGGGAGAGCTCCCTCTGCTGCTGATTACAGAAGCAGCAGATTTTGGGGTAAAGAAAGAGAAAAGCAGTCTAGACTACGTATCTGAAGTAGTAACTATTCACTATTTCAAGCATTTGCCTTCCATTCCTTGATTTTTTTTTCTTAAGTAAAGAAGGTCCATTGCACTATGTTAAAGTAATGGGTAGGAGTCTGGCAGAAGGCAGTTGCTCTTTTAGTGCTAGAAGACAGGCACCACCATATGAGCAGAAGAAGGTTCTGACCCTGGAAGTGGAACACCAAAAACACCAAAGGCTGGGTCTTGCTGGCTGCAGAAGTCCTAAGTGGACTCTATTTAAACAGGATGAAGTTTTGTGGTTTGCAGGTCCCTGGTGGGGGGGGTCTCTGACACTGATGTAGCCAGTGCTCAGCCCACTTTGGAAAGGGGATTTTTGAGCTCTGCCCTTATACAGCCAAGATCAGTTACTTCCATGTGCAGAAAGGCAAGAGTTCAAATCTCACATTCCCCCTAAAAGGGCTGCACCACCAGTGATCCCAACATCCCTCCGTGCTGCAAGCTGGCCACCCCTACCTCTGCACACACCCAGGAGCACAGATTCTCAGTCTCCTCTGGCCTACAGCTTTTCTGTGTGGGAGAAGGTGGCTGCCAGCTCCCCTTCTCATAGGCAAAGCTGTCTGCAGCTCCATGCTGTGCCCTGACCCTCACACGTGAGGGGGTATCACTGCTTCAGACTGTATCTGAAACAGTCTTCACATACATAGATCATTAGGGGCTGAAAGGGACTTCCAGAGGTCATCAGTCCAACCTCCCTGCTTGACCAGGATCATAGAACCTAAGACAGGTTACATAGAAATGCATCTAGAGGGTCTTAAAAGTCTCCAGAGAAGGAGACTCCACAGCCTCCCTGGGGAGCCTGTTCCAGTGCTCTGTAACCTTAGCAGTAAAGAAATTTTATCTCATATTGAGATGGAACTTTTTGTGCTACAACTGACACCCATTGCCCCTTGTCCTATCACAGGGCACAAGAGAAAAGAGAGTGTCGCTTTCTACTTGACACCCAGCCCTCATGGATTTTTAGACAGTGCTTAGGTTCCCTCATAATCTTCTCTCCAAGCTGAAAAGTCCCAGGTGTCTCAATCTCTCCTCATAAGGCAAGTGCTCCAGTCCCCTAATCATCCTCATGACCCTCCGTTGAACTTTATCATGTCTCTTATCCCTCTCGAACTGGGGAG
Organism: Rhinopomastus cyanomelas; assembly: GCA_013400115.1. Lineage (NCBI taxonomy): Eukaryota > Metazoa > Chordata > Aves > Bucerotiformes > Rhinopomastidae > Rhinopomastus > Rhinopomastus cyanomelas. The sequence continues at coordinate 399,326 of VXBP01003135.1, forward strand.
ACCAGAACTGGACACAATGAGGCCAGATGTGGCCTCATTTGGGCAGAGCAGAGAGGGAGAAGAACCTCCTTTGATCTACTGGACACATTCTTTTTGATTCATTCCAGGATACCATTGACCGTCTTGTCCACCAGTGCACATTGCTGTTCCAAACATTGCTCAACAACATCAGCTGAGTCAGTAACAACCTCAGCTGAGGCCAAGGGACCTCACACATCACCTGCTGCTCAGATTTTATAGCAAGATTTGCAAAACTTTGATTTAAGCCTTGGATCCAGCATAGACACCAGTGTTTGGAGGGGCTAGACATTTAAAGGACTCAAATCATATCCCAGCACTGTTGGTACACAAAGAAACAAACAGGAGGGCAGCAGGTTGGGGAGGGTATACTGCCTCTCTGCTTCACTCTGGTAACACCAGCAGTGCTGGGTCCAGCTCCGGCATCCGCAAGAAAGACTTTGGCAAAGCAATGGATGCAGTCTATCTTGATTGCAGTAAGGCATTTGACAGAGTCTCCCACAACATCCTCGTGGCCAAATTGAGGCAGTGTGGTCTGGACAATCGGGTGGTGAGGTGGATTGTGAACTGGCTGCAGGACAGAAGCCAGAGAATAGTGGTCACTGGCACAGAGCCTAGTTGGAGGCCTGTATCTAGTGGAGTCCCCCCCAAGGGTCAGTACTGGGACCAGTACTATTCAATCTACTCATTAATGACTCTCAGCAAGTTTGCTGATGACACAAAGCTGGGAGGTGTGGCCAACACCCCAGCAGGCTGTGCTGCCATTTAGCGGGACCTGGACAGGCTAGAGAGCTGGGCAGGGAGAAATTTAATTAAATATAACAAAGGTAAGTGTAGAGTGTGGCATCTGGGCAAGAACAACCCCAGGTACCAATATAGGTTGGGGACTGACCTGTTGTAGAACAGTGTATGAGAAAGGGACCTGGGAGTCCTGGTGGCCAGCAGGATGACCATGAGCTACCAATGTGCCCTTGTGGCCAAGAAGGCAAGTAGCATCCTGGGATGGATCAGAAGGGGGGTGGTTAGCAGATTGAGAGAGGTTCTCCTCCCCCTCTACTCTGTCCTGGTGAGACCGTATCTGGAATATTGTGTCCAGTTCTGGGCCCTCTCAGTTCAAGAAGGACATAGAACTGCTGGAGAGAGTCCAGCACAGAGCCACGAAGATAATGAAGGGAGCAGAAAACCTCCCTGATGAGGAAAGGCTGAGGAAGTTGGGTCTTTTTAGCTTGAAGAAAAGGAGAGTAAGGAGTGATGCCATTAATGTTTATAAATATGTGAAGGGTAGGTATCAGAAGGATGCAGCCAGGCTCTTCTCAGTGTCATCCAGTGATAGGACAAGGGGCAATGGGTGTAAGCTGGAACATAGGACCTTCCACATCAATATGAGAAGGAAGTTCTTTCCAATGAGGGTGACAGAACACTGGAAAGGACTGCCCGGGGAGGTTGTGGAGTCTCCCTCTCTGGAGATGTTTAAAACTTGCTGGGCATGTTCCTGTGCGACTTGGTTTAGGTGATCCTGCTGTGGCAGGGGGATTGGACTAGACGATCTTTTGCGGTCCCTTCCAATCCCTAATGCTATGTGATTCTGTTACCTCTTGAAATAGGGCAAGAGGAAGGCATAGCAACCATCAGAGAGTGGAACCCTCTGCTCTGAAATCAGGCTGGGAAAGTTGGGAGGGTTCAGTTAGAGCAGAGAAGCTCTTGGGAGAGCTTAGTGCTGCCTTTCAGTGCTTAAAGGGGCTGATAAAAAACTGGGGACCGACATTTCAGCAGGAATTGATGTGAAAGGACAGGGAGTCACGGTGTTAATGAAGAAGAGGGAGCCTATGCAGAGGAAACATTTGATGCTGAGGGTTGTTAGTCCCTGACCCTGGTTGCCCAGACCAGTGGGAGAAGCCCCAACCCTATCACCATTCCAGGTCAGATTCAACTTTGAGGCTCTGTGCAGCCTGCTCTGGTGGCAGCTGTCTCTTTAAGGTATGGGAGAGGACGAGCTTTGAAGTCATCTTCCCACCCAAAACATTACGTAATAAATCGTCACAGCACCTCCTCAAACGAGGAAAAGAGTCACCCCAGATGGGACTCGAACCCACAATCCCTGGCTTAGGAGGCCAGTGCCTTATCCATTAGGCCACTGGGGCCGCCCGCGAGTAGTTTTTGGTGCCTCACTTAACTCTGTGATGGCCAAAGGGCAGCAGAGTTGCTACAGGTGAGTGCTCGATCCTCACTGAGCCTTTCCCGGATAATTATCCCTGAGACCAAGAGTCCCCTCCGAGCAGAGTAGGGTAGGGTGGCCCCAGACGTACTAAGCCGCGCCGTACCCTTCCCCCCAACTCCAGCAAACCCGCCCAGCGCAGGCCCCGCTACCTGCATAGCCCCTAAGTGCCGGGTAGGAGTGGAAGGGAGGAATGAGGTGGGGTTGGACACCCATCGTTGGGCCCAGCGATCCCCTCCGCCAGTTTCTGGTGCGATGAACCCCCACCCTCTTTCCCCGAACGAAGGCGCCTTTGGCTGCGTACCCCGCTCGGGGGAAGTAGGGGCGGGGAGGTAGAAGAGAGTTCTGGAGTGGCCTCAGTGACCTAATGGACAAGACACTAGTCGCCTAAGCCAAAAAGCGAGGGTTCGAGTTCCGCGCAGCGGGAGCGGGGGCCCTTCGCCACAAGCAGAGAGACCCCTTTCTCTGTCTCCCGTGCCGCCCCGCAGTGCCTCACCGGACGCTCCTAAAGCGGCTGAAAAGCTCTCACCTAGGTTGCCCCTATTTTAACTTACCCCTCCTGGGACCCCGCCACACCCTGGTCGGTGCTGATCCCCTGAACCTATTCGCCCCTGGGACCAGAACAGGGCGACGGGGGCTGTGTTCTACGTCGGGGGCAAGACTTTCCCCAGGCAAATTCAGCCAACCTCGCAACACAACACCCTGAGGTTCACCCGCTGCTGCTGCCACCCCGAGGGAGCGATCGCGTCCCGGTCCCGCCCCCATTCCCCCAGGGAACGGGGGGAAATTAAACTACTCGAATTTTTGTCGTAGCTTTAAAACAACCACGAAGGGACTCGAACCCTCAATCTTCTGATCCGAAGTCAGACGCCTTATCCATTAGGCCACGTGGTCCCCCATAGCTCTGTTTTTAGGACAGTGGCACAGACCTGGGGGTCCCTGCGGGGTCCCTGCCACCTCCCTCTGTGTCACCCACTCCTCCCCACCCTCCTCGGACTGTTGATGTTTCTCAGCAGTTCCATCCAGCATGGCCCTTGAGAGGTCACCAAGGGTACAGGGGGGTTGTGGGGGATGGTCGGGGGTAGATCTCAGTGGTGTCAGATGGGAAAAGACACTTGTAACTGGGGCAAGCAGTGCCAACCCAGATGTGCAGGGATAGTGTGATCAAGTAGGTCTTGTACCTGACTGCAGGGTGAGAGTCAAGGGTCCAATCCCCCCATGGCTGGATAGCTCATTCCTGGGTGGGACATGCCCCAAGGTCTCATCCAGGGTGCAGGCAAGGCTGCAGGAAGCTCCTTGTTGCTGTCAACAGTTGCCTGTCCTTGCCCAGTTGCAGCCCTGAGAATGCTCTGGGTCACTCTAGTGTTTCCCCTAGGGCTGTTTCCTTCCCTCTCTGCACCTTGGTCCTCACCCACCAGCACAGAAGCTCCAGTTCTTGGGAAGCAGCAGGTTCAGTCTTCTGCTGTCTGAGGCTCAGAGCTTCAGATGAAGAGAAACAACAGGAACAAAACCTAAACCTGGTGCCAACTAGGAAGCCCACAGCTGGACAAAGTCCCTTGGACCAGCCAGTGAATCAGCCCAGATCTCTGGAGCACTGCCACAAGGACATCACAGCAGGACTGGGGGTATAGCACCTCCAGGAGATGCAAAGAAGGGGGCTGGAATAGAAGAAGGAAAGCAAGTGATCCAAGACTTGCCCTGAGCCATCCAATGCTACCAAACCCGTAAGAAGGATACAAAAGAATGTTCTCTGCCCTGCTTTCAATCATGGCCCTGGAGCTGCTCACCCAAAGAGGTGAAGTCAGCTTGTCTCAGGCAACACCAGCCTGGAGATCCCCACTTGTCCACTTTCTCCAGCTTCAGAGCAGGCAGGGGTTGCTGAGCACCACAGGTACCTGCAGAACTGCTGCTTGTGGTTGCCAGTGGTCCAGCAGCCAAGGCTTGAGCAGACTTGCTGCTTTCCAGACAGCAGCATCATTTCTTCCTGCACCTAAGCAAGAAAAATTACTGAGAAAGAAACTTCACTTTAAGTTTTACGAGTGTGATATCACCCTCACCACACACACTGCCTTTTAAATTCCATTAACTCCATAGGAAAAGACCCTCCAAACAGCTTTTAAATGCAACAAACCTGGGAGGACATTACCCCAGAGGCACTGACCTGAAGGACTCTGGTCTCAGGGCAGCAGAGCCTAACCGTATGACCCCAACAAGCCCCACCTCACAGAGATGCAGGTTGTGGTGGTGGAGGAAAGCTGTCTTCCCATTAGAGCATGTCCTGTTCTGGGAGGAGGTTTGCATGACACCTGCAAGGTAGAGACCCCTCCAGCATCAATTGGGTTTTTGTTGGGAGTCAGATGCAGCTGAAGGTACAGGCAGCACCTAGAGGGCACAAAAGTGCAGCTGAAATATCCTGCTCAGCCCTGACCCAGCACAGGCCCTGCTCTGCCAAATCAGCAGTTTTATCACTCAGCTTTTGCACCTCCTGGGACACCCTGAGTGATGCCCACGTCTCAGCCAGAACCATCCTTTCATCAACACCCCTCCAAAGTCATCACAAACAGGTCCCAAGGCAATCGCTGGTTGTTGCTCCCTCATAACAGCCTTACCCAACCACTTGGCACGTGAGACCCCGCATGTGCCAGACCCCACTGGTGGGATCCACCAAAGCAGCTCATAACTGTGCCTTGTTGCTTCCCTTTTTCTCAAGATTTAAAATGGGACAGCTGGTCAGGGCAGAGAACCACGTTGTCCATTCAGCATCACATAGAGCCATCCTCAGCCCTGTGAACACTCCTGTAGCTGCCATGGGGAGCACTGCCCTGAAGCATGACACGGACCGCTCTGCCTCTCTTTCCATTCCCCCTCTCTGCGATACCCATACTCCACACACCACTAGTTAGTGGGGTCGGGTCACCTGGCACTTCTGGGGTCTCCTGGAGCATTAACCAACTGAATTGACATCTGCCATGGGAAAGGAGAGTATCTTCCCTCCCCGACATCCAAAGCCAGTGCCCGGAGGACAGCAGCAGCAGGAGGGGTAGGAGGAAGAAGAGGAGGAGGAGGAGGTTAGGCAGTGCTACAGGGGGCACTAAAACGGGGAGAATGAGCACGAGGACGTGGTTATCGTCGGCAAAAGTGGGGAAACCACCCCAGATGGGACTCGAACCCACAATCCCTGGCTTAGGAGGCCAGTGCCTTATCCATTAGGCCACTGGGGCTGCGCAGGGCGCGCGCTCCGGCCCGCGGGAACGGCCCCGACCCCGGGAGCTGCTGCTTGTGAGGAGGGCAAAATGGGACCCTCCCACGACAATGCCAGGCCGCGGGAGCGGAGCTGCGCAGGAGATGCTTTTCCCTCCTCCCGCATACGGAAGAGGCTGGGAGGTGGAAGCGGGAAAAGCTGGAGAGGTTTTAAAAGTGGGGGAAAAGGGGCGACCACGAAGGGACTCGAACCCTCAATCTTCTGATCCGAAGTCAGACGCCTTATCCATTAGGCCACGCGGTCACTGGTACTTTTTCCCCCCGCCGGCGGTGCTGCCGGCCCCCAGCTCCAGCGTCGTCCCCAGTCCGGGATCCCACTGAGCATCCAGTTTCCCCCGTGGCCTCACCCAGCCCCACAAATACCGCGTGGGCCCAGATGCTGCAGGAGGGACGTTGTGCAGGACCTGCAAGTGGAGCGCAGACCCTGCTGCAACAGGGCAGGAGCTGAACCAAAAGTTTGCAGGGTGACAGGAGCATTCACAACTCACAGCCCATCATCTGCTGGTAGATTCAAGGGACTGCCGGAAGCCAAGTCACCCCATTCAGGGGGCTCAGTGCTTCCCCACCTCTAGTGACACTTTCACCCACAAGTGTAAGCTCCTACAACCAACACACCTCAAGCCTCTGCACAGAGGGCACTCTTACTTTTCCTTGTGCCCCTTCTGTCTGACCCAAGCCTTGTCTTATGGCCCGTGCACCCCCTATCCCAGACACAACCAGAGACCACAGTAATATGGTGCCACTCAAATGCCCCATTCTACTGGCACTTCCCAAGCACAAAAGAGCTGGAGCCACTCCCCAGCAAGGGACCGGGTAGTGCTGGAACTGCAGAGAAAACACGGAGTGATGGAGGGGAGAGGGACAGCAGCGGATGGAAAGACAGATGAAGATGTGAAAAAAACAGCTTCTAAGATGAGCCTTTGATCCTAACTGTGAGGAGAAGAACCTCGAGGGTACAGGAGTTGAGCAAGGAGGAGACAAAGAAAATCAGCAGGTGCATGGTAGACTCAGTGCTTTAGGAATTGAGAACACATTCCAACACCAACAGCCTGGGCAGGAGAGGGCTCACAGGAGAGCAGCCTCCCCTCTGCCTCCCTAGCACCCTCACATCACTAATTCCTATTCCATTTCAGTGGGGTTGCGGAAGAGTCTTAGCCCTGTAAATTTGCTTCTGAGTGGCTCTGGCTACTTGCCTTTTCCTTGTGGAGGTGGGCCATTTATTTTTCTCTCCCTCAAATAGCTGGGTTTTTAATGACCTTATTTTTGCTTCACCACAACTAAAGGCTGCTCCCAAGAGCCGGCTGAGTGCATCAAACCATTAGCAAATTCTTCCCCTCAATGCAAATAAATATATTAAAAGTCCAGCTTCTGTTTTCAAAACATCCACCCCTCATTAATAAGGATCAAATCAGCCTCTGCATCCGGAAACCGTTCAGAACGCAGCCAGTACCATTTGGCTTCTTATTTGGAAGCAGGAGACGATGCAGAGAGTTTTTATGGCTTTTCTCATCTTTTCTCTTGGAACAGGTAAGTTCAAGAGGGATGGGAAAGCTCTGAGTAATTCTGTTCTCATCTATGTGAGGAGAGATTCTCCTGTGTGAGTGGGGTTTTTCATCTCCACAGCTCCATACCTTTTCCCTTTCAGTACTTCTCTGACTCAGGTTGAGCTCTTGCCTGATCCTTTCCTGATTCAAGTGGAATTATTTGATTTATTTTAGCAGGAACTGCTCTGCCGTACGCCTGTACCTACTACGATGTTGTTGAGTACCTGAACATCTCCTCTCATGACAAGCTGCACAGACACATACTGCCCAAAGCAAACTTGAAGGAGCCCATGGAAGTGCAAATGGATTTTGTGCTGATGGCCATTCTCTCTGTGGTAAGGACCAAAACCTCTGTCGAGTTTTATAGCAAAGAACTGAGCAGCTCATAGGTTGGGGTCTCAGTCTATTACCAGGCAGGGCTGGCACAGCAAGGCCACAGGGATGGAAATCAGCCCCTTCCACTTCTTCAATGTTCTGCTTTCTGAAGATATCTTTGGAAGATCCACAGTGTTTTCTCACACCTACTTCCAGGGAAGCTGAGCAAGTCCAGGGGAGCAGCTCTTTGACAGCTGAAGCTTGAACCGAGCAGGACACTGGCAAATAAATGTTACTAATAAGCCAAGTTCTGTTCAAACTGTTGAACTATACTATCCTGCTTTTTCAGCCTTAAGACCAAGATGCTTGATCTCTCCTCCTGAGCCGAGTTCTGCAGTCTGTGCTGTCCACTGCGCTGACAACAGGGGAGTGGCACGGGGCTCTGCACTGGCTCTACAGAACAAAATCTTCCCTTTTGTTTCTTCAGGTGGAAAAGCTCCAGACGGTCACTTTTTACTTCCTATTGAACCTGGTAGGTCCCTTGAGAGCATCCCTCTCCTGTGATGCCCAGCGCAATGGCTAGTGCTGAGCCCAGCACTCACCTCTCTCCTGCAACTTCTTCCCGTAGCAATGGAATAACCCTTTAGCCACTTGGGACCCACAGGATTTCTGTAACATTTCCAAAATCGTTCTGCCCAAGGATGCCTATTGGTCTCCCTACCTCTTCATTTTAGAGCGGTAGGTCCCCTTCATTTTTATCCTTTTTATCCAAGAAAAAATAAATGCAAAAACTCTTTAGTAGAGCCTGCTGCAATAGGACAGGGGGTGATGGTTTTAAACTAAAAGAAGGAGATTCAGACACCTAAGGAAGAAATTGTCCTGAAAGTAGTGAGACTCAGGTAGTGACACTGGCTGCCCAGAGAAGTAGAAGCAGCCTCATTCCTGGAAACACCCCAGGTCAGGGTGGACCTTGGGGCTCTGAACAACCTGCACTGGTTGCAGATGTCCCTGCTCACAGCAGAAAATGGGACTAGATGACCTTTAAAGGTCTTTTCCAACCCAAAATATTCTGTGATTCCATATTTCAAACTGTTGTTCTTACTGTAGGAAATGGGATAAAGTTGTGGTTAAAATTTGTTCCCCTAACCTCTCTGTAACCAAGAACCTTGTCGTTGAGATTAATGGTGACAAAGTACTTTGTGGCTCTGGAATACTGCAGCATCTCCAGAAATATCCCGGCTGGGCTGTAGGAAACAGCAGGGACTGGCAGTGTTGTGGACTGAAGAAATGTCCCTCAGCAGTTTGCTCTAAGATTCAGGAGAGAACCAAGGGATGGGCCACACCAGCACCTCTTTGGCTGGGGTGGAGGCAGAAGGAGGCAACTTGCAGTGCAGCAAGGCCAGGAAGGAGCTCGTGCCCTGGGAGAGCGGGAAGCAGAAAGGAAGGAGTTTCCTAAGGAGATGCAGAGCTACCACAAACCTTAATCCACAGGTGCTCACCAGCCTTTCTTCAAGCCTTGGCTACATGCCGTGGCTGGGTGAGGAACCCTCTGAGAGGACACTCACAGAGCAGGTGTCTGTGGGACTTGAGGAGCATCACTGTGTCTTAGAGGTCAGTCATTCCCCACTTCTGTCTCTTCCAGCGTGAATGGGCAAAACTTGAATTTTGATTATACGGTCATCATGCACAACGGCAGCTTCAACCTCACTCAGCCCTTCCAGGTTACCTTAACATGCAGCTTGATGATCCTCAAGTTTCCCTTTGACACCCAGAAGTGCAACTTGAGCATCGCTTCGTTTCTGCACCCAGGTACAGCAGCCAGATGGGGCTAAATTTGCAGGAGGAGGAATAGATGAGAGAGACCCTGGCTAGCTCCTGGGTTCCCTTAGCTCACACTGAGTTAGCAGAGTTGAGGTCACGTATTGTCAGGGAAAATGAGCTAAAGCACTGTCATTCTGGTTTGGCACAGTTCCCTGCAGCAGCTCTGCATTCCATCTTGATGCTCTGTGGCAAGGCCTCTCCAGGACCGGTCTCTACAAAGCAAGACACTGGGAGGCTTCCTGCAACAATTCACATGTAGTTTTTCAGAACTGACCTGAAAGCCATGGGAACAAGAGTAACTTAAGGAGAGTTTCAGGAATCCAAAGTGCAGTCTGAGTTCATCCCAACAGGAAGGGGTGAAAAATCAGCAGAGGTGATACAAACCCCTCTAGCTCTCATTCACTAAGGACAACTGTCCTCATTCCCCAGAAATTTTCCCTCTGATCCACATTCCCAGAGGTCCAGCCAAGCCTTGCCACCAGAATCCTTTTGAACTTCTCCCTGATGGGCTAAGGAACCCCAGCAATGCAGGAAATGGTGCTTTTCCCAATCTGCACATCCCCTTGGTTGGGAGGGAAAGAGGGAGGAAATAAGTGACCTCTAACGAACACCCCAGTCCTGCAACTTCTCTCCTCTCTGCACAAGCAGTAACAGACCTTGTCGTGAGGATTAAACGCTCACCAGACGAGATGATGAGAAAAAGTCTGAGCTTCTTGCTAACTGACGGCGAGTGGAAGTTCACCAACCTGAGCATCGTAGAATCCTTCGAAGAAACGGATTATGAAAAATACTCTGTGTTCACTTTTGTGGTATGGCAGTACCATCTTGTATCGCGCAGAGAAGCAAACAAGATCGATTCTACAGCAGAGAACAAGTGTTCACCTGACATGGTAAGTTATCTCTGCTCACCTAAATTTCACCCGTCTTCTTAAACAGATTTCCATGGAGAGACGGCCCATTCTTTACGTTTTGAACCTCATCCTCCCAACATGCGGCCTCTATCTGCTGGATATGGCCGTGCTGTTTGGACCCAGTGCTCTCGAGGACAAAATCAGTCTCCAGATTGCCATCATCCTTGGCAGCTCCATGTTAGCTGTGATCCTCAATGACATCCTCCCAACGTCCTCCAACAAACCACCCATAATAGGTACCCATCTTTGTTCAATAAAAGCTGGTTTTTACTCAGTAAATAAATAAGAAAGGCCTTTGGGTGTTTATGGACAACCAGTGCTCATGAACACTGGCGTCATGAATAGCTGAGCTTTACCACCTCACTGGCTAGATTTTCCCCCTTTCCCACCAAGCACTTGAACGCAGACAGGATTCAAGAAAATGATAATTACCAGGGACTCTTTGTTTTCGTGTTGTTCTGCAGTGGTGTTCTTCTTGGGTACCTTCGTGCTCATGATCATGGCTGTGTTAGATACCTTCTTCCTGTTGCACCAGCAGCACAAATCCCTTCACCTAGACAAGGTTTCTGAAAGCTTCCCACAAGGTAAAACAAACCATAACCTCTGAAGCAAGCAGGTTTAGTGCATTCTACAGCAGGTTGAGGGAGGGTGGGTTTCCTCAGGGCAACCAGGCAGTGGCAGTCTTGGGAACCACCCACTTACCTCTCATACTATTTGCACTTTGCAGACGCACATGCTGAGATGGCAGTGACAGCCATCAACAACCAGACCAGGAACCACTTCACCAAGGCAGGCACCCAACTGCGGAACCATCCCAGGAAGGCCCAGGAGAAAGGGCAGCCAGCCAAGCCTGACTGGCACCTGCAGGAGCAGGACTTGTTTCTGTCAGTGCTGGAGAAGGTGCTTCTCTACAGCCACTTCCTCCTGTCAGTGTTTTTTTTTGTTACGATTTCTGTAAAATGGAGCAGCTAGAGAGCAGCCCTGCGCAGTGATAGGTCAGCTGGTCTCCATCGCACTGCTCTGAACCCTCCACTGCATTTTTTCCTGCTTGATTCCTTTGTTTCAATTGCCTAACCCCCAACCCCCATGAGATCTGCATGCTTAGCACTCTGTGCAGTCCAGAACTACCCGTGTTCTTCCAGTATTCTGTACCGAGTATTTCAATAAATTTGTGAAGTCTGGAAATAATAACCCTCATTCTCTCCATCTATAATTCTTACCACAGACATGCCCAACAGAAAAGGCAGCTAATGGCGCTTATTTTAAGGAGATGTTTCCATTTTGGCCAAAGTTGTTTAAGAATTCCACCGCAAATAACTAAATAAAACAATACAAGTGTGAAGTGTTTGCACTAATGCTTTAGTGAGTTTCAGCAAATCCTCATCACTCAGAAACCTAGGACAGAAGCACAGGATCAGCAGGACTGATACTGGGGCTAGAAGCCAGCACCAGACTGCAGCCCCAGGCAGCCCAGTGGGAGCTAAAGCCTGTCCCTCATTGCAGCACAGATCACTACTGCATGAGATGGACTCCTAAACAGCTCTCTGCCTGCAGTGGCAGAACTACATTCCCCACACCATGGGGATGCAGAGGCAAATAGGCAGTTTACTTGCATTACAGGAGATGCAATAGGACTCAGCTCGATCAATGTGTCTAGCTGGGCTCTTGGTCCTTGCTACAAAAACAAGCTCTCAGGCAGAAAAGCCAAAATTGAGGAAATCAGGGCTGTTTGCAAGTAATTGTATTGCTCCAGGGGTCTCAGAACCTTGCAGCCTCATGTCTAAGATCCATGCCACAGACAGGAGAGAAAGCACTTTATTGGTAAGATCGTGGAGCCTGACAGTCATTGGACAAACTGCTTACAGCCAAGTCTACAGATCAGCAATTGGTCGGTGGGGCCAGAATGGGTATTTCTCCTTGTCCAGTTTGGTTTCAGGGAAGGCTTCATGCAGGTCTTCATAGGTCATCTGTTCGAAGGGGATCATGTTCTTGAGCTTCTGAAGCTGCAGTGGGAGTAGAGACAAACATGTTTCAAGTCACTTGCTAGCAGGAAAGAACAAAGCACACCCAGGTGAGAACAAGGTGTGTACCAGGCTGGAGAAAAAAGTCCAGACTTACCTGTTGCTCATACTGGACAATCCGAGCCTTGGAATCCTTCACATACTCAGCAGTGCTCTTTTTCTGCAGGAGGCAGAGAACGTGGTGAGTGCAGTTACAACACACAGACCCCATGGTTTAACTGGCATTAGAATTCATCATCGTTACACCAGGTAAGTGGTCAGAATCTTGACCAAATCCCAGCCCAACCTTTCCCTGTGTAGAGATCCTCCTGCTTAGCCAATAGCACCTGAAGACCACAGCCATGCTTAGCTCAGGCTGCCTGGCCTATGTAGATGCACTAACAGGCGCCCCACACCTCCTTTCCTTGCAGAAGACAGAGACAATCCCAGCAGCAAGGAACAATTCAGCCACTTACAGCTTCCTGCTCTTGGGCATTGATTTTGGCAGTCTGTGTATCCACTGGCTCAGGAATCTTTAGTGCACTGAACTGTAAATTAAAAGAGAAAACTTTTTCATCAGTTTGTCTGGTTGAAATAACCCTTCACAACAAGGTTATTTTCCCTGGCAGAAGGGGAGCATGCCCTCCCTTCTTCCTGGGACCATCTCATGCCCACAGAAGATAATGAGCTTTTTAAAACTGATCAGCATAGCTTGACCGTGTCCTTCTTAAGTAGCACTGCTCACTATCAAGCTAGTCATACTGCTACCACCATCAGAACACACTGCACTACACACACCCCTCACAGCATTGCGAGGAAGTCTAATACCAAAGATTGTGTGATATCACACACTTATTTCCCCCAAGATAAAGTTCCCAGATCCATCTGAGATCAGCGAGTCCTCCCACCCCAGGGAGGCAAATTTCCATGCTGCTAGCGACACCACCTGTCCTTCTGCAAAAGCCTTGCTTGGGCTTTTCAACTCCTGTTTGTAACGGAGACAGCAAACCCTGCACGTACTGGCAGAGGCATATTCACCACCTTCTGCAACTTAATGAGTCACTTTGCTTCAGGAGAGACACTACTCAAATACCTTCCTGCAGCAAAGTAATTTATTATAGTTTCTTTCATCAACTTGTTTACTGTACAGAGCCGCCGGTGTCCTGAAAGGTAACAATGAAGTGACCACCTTGAGGTTACTGACACTGATCTGCGAGATGTAAAGCTGGGACATCAGCCAGCAAAAACCACATCCTGTGCCCGTTCTGGTGTTCTTCTCTCAGCACCAAAGACATTCTCCATTTAAACCTTCAAAGAGCAACACCCAGCTGACAGACTGACCTTCTGCTGAAACTCATCCACCATACCAGCTTTAGCCACAACAGCCTTGTAGTGAGCCCAGTCAATGGTTGGGGGTTTCTCAGGCAGGGCAGCCAGCCTGCAGGGATAGAGGACAACAATCATGACCAGGACTACAAGTAACTTTGTGTTATTATTTGCTCTCTGCCATGGTTCCTTCCAGAGTGTCAACTGCAGGTTTAAGTTAAACATTTTTATGTCTGACACTAACAAGCAGTGATGAACCATTTCTGCAGATCCCTCTGCCCTTGGAACACACTCCTCTGTCCAGCCAGGAGTGCAGCTGTAGCCTGTCCTTGAGAAGACTCAAGAACCTGTACAGCATTTAACAGAATAACCAAAAGGATGCAAAAGGCTTGGAACCCACCAGCAGAAACAGCTCTCACAGCTCTGCTTTTGCTTTTCAAGCTGTAGCCACTGTTTTACTCTGTGGAGGATTAAGCAAAGATGATTTGCCAAAATAAGCCACGAGCTGCCTTGAAGGTGACCTGATTTAAAGCCTGTCAGGGCACTCCTCTGAGACAGCGGCACAGCCCAGCACCGCAAAGGCAGAGCGGTTCTGCTGTGAGGCTGGACTGACCGACACTCACCCGGCCGGACCGAGAGACACTCACCGGGCCGACAGCGCATCGCTGCGGGTCTTGAGGGCGTTGAACATGGCCCGCTGGTTCGGGGGGACCCTCTCGGCGAAGGCCGCCCAGTCAATGGCCTTCACGGCAGCTCTGCGCCCCGCCATGTCCTGCCTGCGGGGACAGACCCGGTGGGTAACGGGGAGGAGAGCGGGCGGGGTCACAACCCGCGGGGCTGGGGCAGCGGGACACACACACCTGGTGGGAGGATACCGGGACACCGACGGGGAGGCGCCGCTGCCAGGCCAGGCCTCTATCCTCGTCGTGTCTCCACACCAGCTGCCCCGCCCCGCCCCGGTCTGTCCCTTCCCGTCGCCCTTGGAACCCCTGACCCTCTCCTCCCGGTTCTCGCGGCCCGCGCGCTCACCTTCAGTGACCGCCACCGCAGGCCCGAGCTCCGGAAGTCCCGCCCACCTCTCTGGTGACGCCACCGGAACCGCCCGGCTCCTCTTCCCGGCTGCTGCCGCCGCTGCCCCGGAAGTGCTTAGCGCCGGAACGGGCCGGGCCGGGGTCGGTGATGCCAGCCCGGCGGCTCTGAGAGTCCCGCCATGGCCGAACTGGCGGCGGCAGCAGCAGAGGGGCCGCCGCGGGGCCGCACGCCCAGTCCTGGCCCTGGGGGAGCGCCAGGACCGCCCAGTCCCCGCGGAGCCGCCGCGGCGGGTTCCGGGGGGCCGCTGTCCCCGCCCGGCGCGGCGCGGCCGCCCGCCGCCTCCTCCTCCAAGTGGGTCCGGCTGAACGTGGGCGGCACCTACTTCGTGAGCACCCGGCAGACGCTGTGCCGGGAGCCTAAGTCCTTCCTGTGCCGCCTCTGCTGTCAGGACGGGCCCGAGCTGGGCTCCGACAAGGTGGGTCACGGTTCCGCATTCGCTCCGGGCCCTCCCTGGGTGCCGGGGCTTTCCGCAGAGGGAATGAGAAGGAAACTGTCCTAGAAACAGGAATTCTAATGATTTCTCGCCGTGAGCTTTTATAATTACTATTATATCTCCGGTTTTTATGAGTTTGAATGTATTTCAGTGTCTGTCTTCGGAGGTCACAGCCCACGTTTCTTCCGTGGGTGGGTGGGTTGGAAGTTGTTTCAGTTTATTGTATAGACTGTGCAGTTCATTTTGGAATTATTATTAGGAATTATTTTGGGAATTTCAGTTTTTCTGTAGGACCTGCTGCACGAGGTTTTGTGACTGCTTTGTGGGTGGGTCAGACTGAGGATTATCCAGGTCTTTGGTCACTCCTTCAGAACTTCAAAGATAAATCCCACTTTTCATCAAAAGAGCAGCTGCCAGTATCAGCTGTAGAGGAGATGACAGTTCAGGGGGTGATTATCCAGTTTTTGATTGCTGTAGAGCAGATCAATGGGCAGGACTTTAAACTGATGTAAGGGAATGATGTGAAGGAGCTCTGCACCAGCTTTGTCAGTGCCTCAGAGCTGGCTCAGGAGATGCTTTTGATTGTGGATTGTTGTTATTTGATGACAGTAGCTATTGTATTGCCAGCTGGGGCACTGCAATGGGCGTTTTCAGTAATGGAAAGGAGAAAAAACTCTCCTTAAACCATGCTGTGCTGAGAGCTAGAACTGGAGATCCAGAGTCTCCTAGTTAAACTAATCAGAAAAACAGGTTTACACAGAATACACCTCCCAGCTTTGGGGTGTTATTATCACAGTGAAGAACAACTGCTAAGACCTGCTTTTCTCTCTGGCATATAAAGTCTGTCCATAGAAGTGTTGAATCTGAAGCATCTGCCAGAATTATCGAGCTTCAACATTGGTAGCTGAGTTGAGAAATTGAAGAAAGAAAAAATGTTGGTTTTATTATGGGGCCGTTAATTCTCCTTTTACAGGGAAACAAATGCAGGTTTTCAAAGAAAAGCTGTTCGGTTTCTTGCTTTTAACTAACAATATTTTTCCCTGGTACCACTTTGTCATCACCACTCCGTTTCTGTACACTCTCAACAGGATGAGACAGGGGCATATCTCATCGATAGAGACCCCACCTACTTTGGTCCAATACTGAACTACCTCCGACATGGGAAGCTCATCATAAACAAGGAGCTGGCAGAAGAAGGTGAGAGAAAAACATAGGGGAAGAGCTGCAAATCTCTGCAGCAGCACCCAAGAGCTCCTGGCACAGCAGTGTGTGAACAAACAGAGTTTCCCAGCAGTGCTCTTAGCACCGTTAGCTTCTCAGAAGGATGCTCACTGATGGAAATTAAATCATTAGATTCTGTATTTCCTGAAAACAGAGGCTGGCTGCTTATGACACAATTCATAGCTCTTGTGCTGAGCTCACAGAGCAACAGCTCTGTCAGCATGCCTCCTCTGCCTCAGCAGACCAAGGTTCACTGTGAGCTTTGGTGACTTTTCCCTGAAGGGACTGTGTGAGAAAAACAGAGGATGTACCTCAAGCTTACTGATAATCCCAGGTAAAGGTGAGTGATCTTTGTTGTGAAGGATCCTCTAAGTCACAAAAGGAGGTGACAGCTAGATGGCAATTTTCTTCCAGTCTGGGGCTGAGATCAGTGACAGCGTAGTCAGCATCTGGGGACTTTCTCACATGTGGGCTAGATCTGAATTCAGGAGCAGCTGTTGTATCCTTGTAGCAGAATCAGGTTCATTCTACCCTGTACAGTGTAACAGAGCTTGTCTGGTTTTGGTTCCTTTCCTAGGGGTACTGGAAGAAGCAGAGTTTTACAACATTGCGTCTCTCGTGCGTCTGGTGAAGGAGCGAATACGGGACAACGAGAACAGAACCTCTCAAGTAATGCATGTTTGTGTTATGAAGTCTGACTCTAGCACAGCAGCAGAACACATGGCTGTAGATGCCTCTAGGAGCACTCTTTGGCTTAGCAGTTGCCTTTAGTAGTGGGACTGAGTGCTTGTAGACGCATCCAGGGCACAGCCAAGAGAGAGCATCCATGATGGTTTTCGTACCAGAGGGTAGGAAGAGTTAAACAGAAGGGTCAGGAGTAAAGATGGATAGCTATGAAGAGCATAGTTCAATCTCTTCCTTCTCTAAACCGTTTTCTTCCCTTTACATCTGCCTGTGGCAGTTTTTCCCATTATTGCTCAGATGATACTAACACTTAGTGGATTCTGAAGAGAAATGTTTTAAAGAAGCAGTAAATGGCTTTGAAAGCCCAAGAAGTTTTGCTTTTCCTGGTCCTTGGACAGCTAGAAAGTTTTTAAGAGTTGTGTGCCAGCTGTATGTACCTGCTGAAGCATCAGTTGGATGGGCAGAAAGATGAAAACTCAGAAAGCCTGTGATGCTGAGACTTCCTCAAATAACAAGATGACAGAGCAGGAGAGGAAGTTTTGTTTTCTAGCCTGATAATATCACAGTTACTAAGCTCTCACTCATTTCCATTCCCCATGCTCTAGGGACCTGTGAAACACGTATACAGAGTCCTGCAGTGCCAAGAGGAAGAGCTCACACAGATGGTGTCCACTATGTCTGACGGGTGGAAATTCGAACAGGTACCATTAAAGACCAGTAGAATCTCTTTGAAATCTGCACAGAGAATAAACACAGTTTGATAGTGAATGACACATACACACTGCTCTTCACTTCTGAACAGCAGCAGCCCAATTCTGTAAATTAGTAACAGTCAGGGAAAGGCAGAACTCACTTGGACACCAAGAGATGTTTCTGTTTCAGGACTTACTGTATCCTTGTCAAATCCCAGAGCAGTTCTTCCTTTCTGCTGCATTTCTTCACGTATACCAGGTCCCAGCACAACCATTTATCTAGGAAAATCAAGAAAAACACAGCATGATTTTCCTGGAAGCTCAAAGTGACAGCTCCCATGTTTGCTAAAGAGGCTTTGAGTGGTGTGAGAAACGAGCTTTTGCAAGGTGCCCTTACAGTGGAGCTGATTCCAGGGTTAGCATGGAATGTTGGTTCCAGCTTTGGTTTCTGAAGTCAGTGCTCCAGAGTACAAAGTCCTGTTATTTGGGAGGGTGGAGAACTGGAGACCAGCTGTCCCACATGTTAGTGCTGTATTAAGAAACTGCAGAATAGGTTCTATGGATTGCAGCTCCTCAGTCTTCCCAGCTAGTCCAGCTTCAGTATGTATGGATGTTGTGGGAAACGTGCTGACACAAAGTGAGATGTAGGATTAGCAACACTCAGCTCTGTGCATCACTTGTTCCTGTATATCTGTTCTGAAATGCCTGAGAGTGCATTTCAGTGCACAGTGGAGAGGCAGCCAGCAAGTCCTGCCCCTGGGAGCCAGTAGTAAAATTGTGACCAAGAGCCACCAGCTCCTTGACAGAACCACAGTTCTCCAACACCAGGTTTTGCTGCTCAGAAACAGCCTCCGAGGAATTGCCTTTCCCGCATGCACATGAACACCACCCAAGAAAAAGGCTGCAGACCCTGACCCTGTGCAGTAATCTGCACCGTTTCATCTTTCCTAGTTTGGCTTTTCAAATCTATAACAATTGGGTCAAGGTAGCTGTTACAAGCAAATGCTAGTACTTTCTTTTGCAGCTTCGTCCCTCTGCCATCCACAACCTTTGCTCAAACCATGGAGATCCCTATCAGCTGCCTTCCAGTACACAACAGGCACGAGGAAAACATCCTGCACATGCCACTCCCACCACTAGGAGCTGGTTTTGCCCTCCGCAGGACTTGCATTCAGCTCACAAACACCCCAGGGTAGAAGCTTAAACAAGACAGACAGATGCAACGCAGTGGTCAGGGCTGCACCCGACACAGCACAGCAGCTTCTCTCCAGCTGGAGGTCCAAACTGGGTCCCAGGCAGGAACATGGCAGTGGTGCAGGATGGATACTGAAATGGGCCCTGCTGGGATACACTTTGTATCTGCAGCTGATGGCCAAGGTCTTCCCCAGATGGGTAACCCAGCATGGCAGATTCTGCCTTCCCCCAAATCACACAGCACGCTGAGACATGCCAAGACACACGGGATCCACTGTCTGTACTGGGGACAAAGACCCTATTGCTAAACCTTGGCCTGGGTGCCAGCGATTGAACAAAGCTGACATTCTCTTTGTGGGCTCTTTAAATCCAGTCACTTGATCACAACAGACTGGTGCAGAAACCTGCAGGAAAGCCACAAGCAGTAAATGCTATTGTAGCTTTTGTATCTGTCAGGCCAGGGTTCTCAGAGGAGCACGTGGCCTTCTCTGCATTGAACTATTCAGTGCTGGATGGAACAGAAATTTGCTGTTTGAAGCAGAAATCTGTTCTGTCCAGTTCAGCAGTCTGGAAAGTCTTAAACACAAAATACCTTTTCAAGAGTAAACAGCAGTGTGTGGTATTGAAATATCCAAGAGCTAAACAGTCAAGAAGGAGTGGGGAAGCAAAAGGAAAAAAACCCCAAGCATCCTTTTTTATGCTCTGTTGGTCTTTTTGCCCTCAGTACAAACACCAGAACCTATTTAAAACAGCACCAGAGGTCAGGCAGTGCTACACCTCCCCCAGAGCCTTCCTGCAGCTGCACTGTGACCACACAGATGTCTGCAGCCACCCCATATAGAAATACACAGCTGGCTCTTCTAGCATCCATAAGCATGTGGAAGTTAGAGTGCACTGCTGCCTGTTGAAGTTTCGTGTGCACACACGGTTGAGAAGATTCACATGGCTTTGTGAAGATTATTTAGATTTATTATCTGGAAAGCAGAACTGAGTTGTAAATGACAAATTAGCTCTGCACTCCAGGATGTCCTTTTAACGTAACAGTGATAAACGAGACAGATGGGATTTCTTGGATCGAGTCCAGACCCCTCATCACAGCACTAATAGACTATAATCCCATTTATACCGATACCACACTCCATCTTGACAACATCTACGTAAAGAATGGTGCCAGTTTGCTGCATGCCCCCTGGTTAATCTGGCATCTGTCAGCCATAAAGAATTGCCCTTCCAGTTTCTACACTTCAAAGCCACAAGGCAAGTTGGGAGCAGAGTTCAATGCAGTGTGGGCCAGGAAGTCTGGATTAGCAAATTACTGCAAAATCTGACAGAGTTTTCCTTTCCTCGGTAACTGGAAACTATTCTGTTGTGTTCAGCTTTACAGCTTCAGGCTGGAAAGTCTTCCCAGGGCTGCAGGTGCCGCTAGAGGGCTCTAGAGCACGCACAGGGAAGCCTGTAGCACTCCAGGCCACAGGGAGACACTGACTCCAGAACAGGTCTCACAGGCCAGTCATACCCCACAAAGCAAAAGTCAGGACTTAGTCGTAGTTACCTTGGCTGTCTCTTGTTTTACAGCTGATCAGCATTGGATCTTCCTACAACTATGGAAATGAAGACCAGGCAGAATTCCTCTGCGTTGTGTCCAGGGAGCTGAACAATTCTACCAACGGCATTGTGAAGGAGCCGAGTGAGAAGGCAAAGGTAAGGCAGCTGCTCACATGTACTGCCTTGAGCCCCACTGCATGGAGAAAAAGCCCTTCATTCCCATCAGATCTCTTAATTTGCAGTAACGGTTCTGTGTACCAGCTTTCCTCCTGTACTCATGATCTTTCCACCTTGGGATGATTTACTGCAGGACAAGAGCTAAGGATCTTCGTCCCTTTCAAATTAAGACCAAAAAACTGGCAGAAAGAGATAGACTTGAGTTTGGAGGACAGCAGAACAAGGACCTTTGAGATTGGTCATGTTTTGTGGTTGAAGGATGTTGCAGGTAGGGAGAAGCGATTCTCTCTTCCGAGCCACTCTTTGAAATTCTAGAGAAGGGGCTCGGTTAGCTTTAACCAGCCTGTCGTTTGTTGCAGCAGTGTAAAGGCCAACAAGCTACTTTCACGTTAGCCCATCTTTCCTTTTGCAGCAAAAAAACCCTGAGGACTGTGAACACAAACCTTTGCATCTAAACTTGTCCAAGGGATTCATAGCAGCTCTGTTCTTTTTCAGATTCTTCAGGAGCGAGGATCCCGGATGTAGTTCAAGCATCCTATCCGTGAACACTCCCCGATGTCAAAAGGGCAGTTGAGCTGGGCAGAGCATCTCTCCGCAGTGCAGCCCTGCCCTTCTACGTAACTAAGCTAATGCAAAGCAAAGCCGAGCCTGTCCTGCCTGTGGCAAATAATTCGGGTCATAACCAAAGGCTTCCCTCGTACCCTGGAAACCAAGGCAGGAAAAGGCTCTTCCAGCTGGACAGTCCTTTCCACACGTATTTGTTTTATCTTTTGGCCAGCCCAGTATTGAATTTTTCCAGCAATGGCTGGCGGGATTCTCGGCTGGAGCCTTTGTGAAGGTTGCTCAGGTCCGCAGGCCCTTGTAGTCTGCCCCACCTTCCACAGGCTAGTGTAGGTGGGGAATCTGAATTAGAGCTGTGCCATTTCTTGCACCCAGGTCTGCCACCAGAAAAGCACAGGGACCTTGTAGTGCTCCCCGTCCTGACCAGCCAGGCCCCCCCAAATCAGAACAGGCCTTTCAAAGGAGGAACAAAGCAACCACTTATAAATAACCCCGCCCAGATTTTTCCAATCTTGCTTTGGTTTTGTTCCTTGTTCAATTCCTAGAAACTGAAGTTTCGATCCCATGAGGAGGGGAGGTGTTAACATCCAACACAGGTCTCACTGTTGGCACAGTTCTGTATGGGCTCTGGCATTTCCTAAAGCCCATTACTTCACGTGCACAAACAAAGAGACCTGTCTTCACCCCAGTGACAGAGTGATAGCTCTGTCCTTTACACTCCTCTACTGAGGAAGAGTGGCAACATCTTCCTCTCCAGGACCCTGCCATGGCCGTATCTGTGCCCGGTGCAAATTCTCAAGGTTAGAGACTTTTTGCTGCCAAGTTCAGCTTTGCCTTGTTTGTCTCTGGCAGCACAAGCTCCCTAGCTCCTTCCTTCTCACCAAGGGAAGACTTCAGGCAGAATTTCTTTTGTACTCTAGCAAGCAGGTAGGTTGGTTCTACCCATGAGATCCTTTGCAGAGGAGATCCCCTATTTACATGCAGGGCTTTATCCGCAGCCCCCTCATGTCCCCACCTTTAAGAGATCACCTCCAATTACAGAGGGGCATCACAGAGTTTGGGGTGGGGGGATTTTGGTGAAAAGTTGCCAAACTGCCGTAATGTTTCTTGTCCAAAGTGGTGTGTCGACTTCTGTGACTTTTCTCTTCTTTTTTTTTTTTTGGAATGCCTTGGATGGATGTGCAAAATGTTCGTTTGTGCCTCTCTTGAATTCTGATCTTAGCCAAACTGCAGTCACTGGTTCCCCTCTCTTTGTCTGTGCCATCCCTAACCAAGGGCATGTCCCTCCTAGTCTGGTAAATGGAATTTCTTAGGAATTTGCTGCATGTTTTCCCCCTCCCCCTCCCCTTTTCATCCTGGCTTTGTTCTTTGGAGCCCAAGTCTGAGTCCAGGCACTCAGGTCGTTTTGAGTCAAGCCCCAAACTGACTCAAACACAAAGCTTTGGAGATGCTGGAATTCAGAGGCATTGACAAGCTCAGAGCAGATGATCTTCGGTAGGGTATTCCTCACCTGGATTGAGGAGTTGGGCTCCTTTCTGGAGGACTTCAGCTGCCTGTGGTCGCTTTGCAGTCTTGAGACAGAATTAGGCAGGTTCCCCATCTCACTACTTGTTGCTGTCAGGGCCTTGCAGCAGCAGTACCGGTGGTCCTACACCAGTTCAGCAAACAAGACACAAAACCACTGACTCCACTGCACTCTCTGCCTCTTTTCAGTCCTTTTCTGCGAACTCTTGCCTGTCTTCTCCCATCCTGCTTTACAGACATACCTCTTCCGGTGGAGACTTTGCCTCATTCTCAAGAAAGATTATCTATGCTGGCTTCATCTTGGTAAAAACAGACTGTGCCAAATGTCTTTGAATTCACATGTCAGTCAGAGGCTGTTGAAATGCAGCTGGCTTGCCATCACGCTGGAGAACCCAGCTTCTTCTCTCCATCCTGCCCTATTTGGAACATGGTGAGGTGGTGTTGGTGTCATTAGACCGTACACCTTGGCTGGGCCCAAGTAACACTGTGATGTGTATAGAGCTCTCTCCTCTGTTGGTATCTTGTAACCTCAGTCACTGTCTGTCTGTGCTCACAGCTAGCAAATCAAGAAGCACATGTATGCAAGCCTAAAAAGCCCTTTAACACTCTCATCTGTCGTCTTTCCCTTCCTTAGAGCAGGGAGGTTCTGGGAACTGGTCAAGAAATACCAAACTAAAGGCATCAGGAACTGGTCAAGCTGCGTTTGTCACGTTGATGCTAGCTGAGACCTTTGCTGTTCAAACCAGAGCTCACAGCAATGTGACTGCAAAGGGAGACTTCTGTCCAGTACAGCTCAAGCAGATAAAACTGATACCTCAGTTTGACTGACCAGGCATGCTGTAGGGGGTGAAGCCCACCAGAGGACTGCCTGATGCAAGAGTGATGCTGTCGCTTTTCCCTGTGAGCCAGAACACCTGAGCATCACTGTGACCCCTTGAGTGAAAGAACTGTTTCACTCAGTGCACGAGACAGACTGTCAGAGTGGCATTGGTTCCTCTCTCCATACGGTTCTCTGCAGCCAGGATGTGCAGGGCTTGAAGACTCTTTAGGTTCAGCTGCAGAGGCTTTCAGTGCAACAGAACACGTTTATGGTACAAAAACAATCGTAGGTACTGGACACCTGAGTTCTTGGGAGATACTTAGGATCAGGCATGAAGTCCATTCAGAGCAGGTACATTCCCAGGGTAAGAGTTCTTCCCTGTCTGTGCTAGGTCACCTTGTACCCCAAGACCAAGGCTGGTCTCAGCATTATGCACCAGTTGCATCCCTTCTGTGCTCAAGACGGCTTTTCCTTCCATTGCCTTTCACTCAGTCACAACTTTGTCAAAATTAGCGCTGAGTTAGGATGAAATTTGTCCCTTTCACTCTGAAAAAGGTAGCACGTTGTGGTGAATAGATTAGGTGAGCAGGGGTAGCTATCCAGGAGTGCTGGTGCCTCTCAGGAAGGTTCACTTTCAAGCATTAATCCTGGGAATGGAGAGTATGACACTTTGGGTTTTTTAAAAACCTTTCCCAGTGGCCTAAATTGTTCCATTATGGCAAGACTGGAAACAACCTCTTAAAGTGTCTTTGTTTCTGCACATTTTTAAAAATCGATTTTTCTCAGGGGTGACTGAGTGGGCTGAGGCAAAGGGGACACGGTTCGCCGCAGGGTGACGGGATGGAGCAGCTCCCCAGTGCCAAAGCTGGGCCGTGGGCTCCTCCCCTCACGTTTGCCTGCAAACCCGGAGGTTTTGTACAGTTTGTCACATGTCAGTGCCCTTTGCTACTGTTTCTCTTTGTTTATTAAATGTTTGAATAACAGTTGAGATGCTGTGATTAAAGGGTTTTTTTTCAATAAAGATTCTGTAAAGGGTTTGGAAAGTTTGAACAAATGGTTTGCAGCCTGCTGCTTTCTCTGCATCCATTTGCTACCTTCCTGCACTGGTACTGTGTTACAGGGAAGGGCAGACTGGGAACCTGCTTCTGGCTCCAACTCATTTGCAACAGTGATTTGCAAAGAGAAGAGTCAGATTTTTGAGTGTTTTCCAGGTTGCTTTCAGAGAAAAAAGGCAAACAAGCTTGTTTCTGTGTTTGTTACACAAACAATTCTACATCTGATTTTACTGATTCCACTGGCAGCCACAAGCAAGTAGCACATTAATTCCAGCATTAAATGTGAGTAGCTAAGAAAGAGGGGTATTTTGTCACCTTTCATTTGCTAAACACCTCCTTGACCCTGAACCAGCACACATGGCAGAAGGGTCTGACTGGTTGTGACAACTTTGGCTCCTCCATTACCCCAAGAGACCCAGCTGGACCTCTGCAGGAGCTTGCACACTGCTCTCCACTTCCCACAGCAGGCCAAAGACACGAGGTTCTTGCCATCACCGAGACAAAAGGAACATGAGCAAAATAAGGGCATTTCTTAATGCTAGTTCTGGGTGAGGGCTTGCCCTGCACGTGCAGCGTTAGCCCAGAAACCCAGGGGAATATTTTATACAGTTGCCCTGTGGCCTTCCCTCCGAGATTTTCCAGCCTTCCTTATGTTTGTGCCTTAAGCAAGACTGGTGAATTAGCTTGAGATTTAGGTTCTTTGCAGACATCACAACTCAGAAATGCTTGACATACAGAAAGACCAACAGGTAGACAAGCAGTAGGGAGGCAAACCAGAGAGTCAAGCTTTGGTGACAGTGGGAGCTGGATAATATTAACAATCCCATCCCATTACAGGAAGAAAAGTAGGAGCAAAGACACAAGTGAAGAAAGTGAAAATTTTGATTTATCAAAACGTTACATCTGACTGCAAATGGCTGCTAACCACTGTGAAGGCCATGCAGCAGGAACACTGCTGGTCTCCATCTCCATCATGACAGGAGCCTCAAGGAACTGAGCAGGGTCAGCACACATCCCTAAACCAGGATTTAACACCAACATAGTAAAAGAAGATGGGATTATCCCTATATAGGGCCACAGGAGCCATGGTCAAGCTGAGACACAGTGGGTTGATTTAGGATGGTACTTTTCAAGCCTCTTTAACCCATCCGTGTACCTCCATGCCAGACCTGACTGCAGAGCTGGACTGTCAGGAAACTTCCTCAAAGCAAAGCCCGGCTCAAGCACCGGCAGCATCTTGGGCAGAAACAGATACTGCAGAGCTGGCACCACATGTTTAATCACATTCACAAGGTAGGACTTGTCAGCAGAAATTCAAATTCCAGCCGGCCAACCTGCAGCTGTAACCTGCCTGCTCTCCTGCTTTAAGACCGTTCTGTAAGGCTACGCAGGCTGGAAAAGCCTTTCTTCAGGAGCTTTCACCTGCTCCATGTCTGCCAGGTAGGTGGTTCCTCTAACCAGCAGTGTGCTCTTGTGGCCAGGAGGGCCAACAGCATCCTGGGGTGGATCAGAAAGGGGTCGTTAGCAGAGAGAGGTTCTTCTCAACCTCTGCTCTGCACTGGTGGGACAACATCTGGAGTATTGTGTCCAGCTCTGGGCTCCTCAGTTCAAGACGGATGTGGAGCTGCTGGAGAGGGTCCAGCATAGGGCAATGAGGAGGATGAAGGAGGTGGAGCACCTCCTTTATGAGGAGAGGCTGAGGGAGCTGGTTCTCTTTAGCTTGGAGAAGACTGAGGGGTGACCTCACTAATGTCTATCAATATTTGAAGGGTGAGTGTCAGGAGGATGGAGCCAGGCTCTTCTCAGTGTCATCTAATGATAGGACATGGGGCAGTGGGTGTAAGCTGGAACATAGGAGGTTCCATATCAATATGAGAAGGAACTTCTTCACAGTGAGGGTGATGGAGCACTGAAATGGGCTGCCCAGGGTGGCTGTGGAGTCTCCTTCACTGGAGACATTTAAGACCCGCCTGGACATGTTCCTGTGTGACATGGTCTAGGTGATTCTGCTGTGTCACGGGGATTGGACTAGATGATCTTTCGAGGTCCTTTCCAATCCCTAATGATTCTATTATAACACTATGTCACTCTGCAGAAGATATTGGATGTCCCTCAGCAGTTTCTGCAGAAACTGCAGTGGGAGCTTGCAGACCATCCCTCACCTTCTCATCCAAGGCTGTGCAACCCACTGAGCTGCTTTTAGGAAGATTTTAGCTTCTTGCTGCAGAAAACACTGGCCATGCCTCAGCGTTACCAAGCAGTGAGAGGCTGTGCAGGGCAGGCAGTGCGTGCTACCTTACCCAGAATAAAAACAAACCTGTGTACCATCTCGCTAAGCAGGTCCTGCTGTTGCCAGGGGCCAGGCCAAAGCTCAGGCTGCTCTGCAGCTGTGGCAGCAGCAGAAGGGGAAGAGGCGGATGTTTTGCAGCAGAATTGGCCACAGCAGAAGGTGAAAGCCCTGGCTCTCAGCTGGCTTTGTCAGAGCCCCCCACTTGCATAAGATGTACAACCATCCCAGGAACGAGGGGTGGGCAAGGGGCTCCATTCCTGAAACTGTTCCACCAGCAAGGCAGGAGGTGGACAGCAGCACAAAACCACCTTGCCCATGGCAGGATTTAGTCCATCCTACCCACGCTGAGGCAACCAAGGGAAATAAATTCCCCAGGCAGCTTTGCTAAGTGCTTGGGAGGAAGAAGAGTAACAAAACATTGCCGAGATTTTCTGATAGCCACTGAATACAGTCAGTCAGTCAGTTCTGCGTGAATCCAAGCCCTAGCACAGGGACTTCTAAATCTATCATCCTCTGCGAGGAAAGGCTCTGGCTGCTCCCAGGGCTGAGACCACCCTGGCCAACACACCATGTCCAGGACTCCCTTGGGCTGGGGCTCACCTCACTGCAACACCACAAAATCCCCATTAGTCACCCCAGCTGGCAGCTCCACTTGCCCCTGCCCGCTTTGCCCAAGGCACAACTAATTTGTTTTCCTGGCCCGCCCCCTCCTGCCTGTGGACAAAGAGGATCCCCAAATTGACATTAAAGATAGGAAAGGGCTTTAGCAGCATAGAGACACCTATCAGCATCCTACCACATAACCTGGGGCTCTAGCCAACAGCAGTGGGAACTGCTGCTGTATTTCCCCTCTCCACACACGCCTGGGAGCATGAAACCCAGCAGCTGTGAGGTCTGGCCACAGCCACACCACCTATGCTCTTCTGCTCCACCTGGGGCTCTGGCATAAAAAACGAAGGTCAGTTCATCACTTACCCACCCACCTTCACCCAGGACAAAGTCATCAAGGCAGATCTATTTGCAGACAGAAAACCTGCAGATGTTTTCAACTCAGCTTGTTTGGGAAACAAGCACCTTACACCCATGTCCTCCCAACCTGGCTCTGGGTGAGGCAGGCACTGAAGGTTTAAACCAACTTTCACACACACAAATGACCCCCATATACCCATATACTCCCTTCTGGGGCTGAAGAGATGTGCTGGTTTCTCCAAACTACAGTAAAGAAGCAGCTGCAGTCTCCTAGCAATTTCCCTCACACAGTAATGGAACAGGCAAGCAAAGACACTGCTATTTGACCTTCTGGCAATAATTCCTACCAGAAGCTTCCATCAATCTTAGGGATTTTCCAGACTTCAGCAGATGTTATCAGTCTGAAAAAGTGAGGAGTTCACAAGTTTCATGGGTCTCAAATAGATCCCCAGTTAGCTGAGAGCTCAGCTGGTCTCTTTGTGACCAAGAAAATCCTTGGGAAAAGTGAGCACCTTCCCCCTGTGATTTCGCTCAGGGCAGTCTGGGCAGCAGGTCCGTCAGCAGAGCCAGGAAAACACGCACCAGTGATCTCAATGAATTGAAATTACAGTGGCTAAACACAAGGAAAAGACTGTTTGGGCAACCAAGCAAAAAGCCAGGCCCTTAATCTGAGCAATGAGTTCATAATGTCTCAGAAAAACAGGTGAGTTAGTCACTAAAGGGCTAGAAAATACCTCACAAATGGTCATCCTCATCCTAATATTTCAGTGGGCTTTCATCTAGAATTCGATTACAGGGAATGTAAAAAAAGCTAAGAAGGAGATGGTCACATTTGCCCAACCAATGGGATTTTGCCCACGAAACAAAGGCTCAAGGCCATGTTTTGCTGTTTCCAGACATCCCAAACAACATAACCATAAGGCACACAGCAACCCACACATCCCAGCAGGATGAAGATCTCTTGACTCTCCTTTTGCAGAAATCACAAGATTGAACATTGTTATCCCTATGGATGCCGGCAGGAAGAATTTAGGCACTGGGTTGTTTGACTTCCTTTTCTGCTTTGGTGTGACTTCTAGGCATCACTTGCACCTTCCTTGAAGAAATTGTCCTTAGGCAAGAGACCTGAGCAGGACTTGGCTGGGATGGCAGAGCATGTGCTGAGAGCAGCTTCTCTCAGCCAGTTGGAGCCCATAAAACCTGCTGGCTTCCCAAACACCACACTCCACAAGGTCTGGCTGCACACCTTCAATCCCCTACAGCCTTCTCCACTTGGTCCAAGGATTCAGCAGCCAACCACAAGCTTCTTCTCTTGATCCTTCCCCACTAAGTCCTTTATTCCTCATTAATAAAACCCAAGATGAATTAAAGACCTTGACAGATAATATCTGGTTGAGGGGTATTCAGGGTGTCCACATGGCAATTCATGGGAGAGACAGGCTACAGCAGGGTTAGACTCACTTACACCTGCAGTGCAGCCCATTGCCCCCTCACCGTGCCTCATCATCATCTTCTCGCTGTATGTTCTCCCAGCTAGTGATAAGGTGGCTCCATTTCTTCAAAAACTCCACTTTTCAGAGAACACTGCTCTGAATGAAAAGCGTAGGTATCCTCAACAGGTATCCTCAACAAACCTCATCGGAATTCCTAGCAGAGACCTCCATCTGCTCAGGCAGGCCTGTGCCTCTCTCTGCCCCACTCCTAAGGTGGCACAGGGCCACGTGTCACAAGGCAAGAGCCAGAGCCATCTCCAAAGCCACCTCCAGTTTGAATTTATGCAAGCACATCCTTCCTGGACTCATCTCCAGAGCCATCCCTCTCACCTTGAAGAGAATTGCCCTTCTTGGCACTGACCTCTTCTCCTACAGCACAAAGCACAGGCTCTAGGGAAACCACAGGCAGTAGATGGTGGCAGTCAGGAGGGCAAGGCTCAGCTTGCACACAAACTGGCTGCAATCACCCACCAGCCAGAAACTCACCACCAGGCTAAAGAGCAGGGGCAAGCCACATCATGCTGGATTCCTGCGAATGGGAGCTGTCAGTGCATGCTCTGGTACCAGCTGCCTCCTCATCCCCCACATCCCACCTCCTCACCAAACTGAGATATCACTAGTACTGGCTAACAGTCACCAAACTGGGCCCCAAAGGTGGGACTTCTCATCTGGGTCACAGCCATATTACTGGTGACTAATAAGCATAAAACGGCAAGGTAGATCCAAAGTTAACCCAGAACAGCATAAAGCAGTGGTGAGATAGATCAAAGATTGACCTAACCAAGGAGCTGAGTTCAAATGCAGATGGGGATCAAATGGGGTGGAGGGGGTATGGAAGTAGGCCCAGATGAGGCTGGTCAGACTGAGACCTATTAGTGAAGGCAGGACCATGGTGCCCGTTGCAGAGAAAGGATATAGGAGTGACACTATGGGACCTGCTTGGGAAACTCAAAATAAACCAGCACTTCATTTTTGGCACAGTCCCATCTTCACAGCACCAGCACAGCTGGTCTTTAGAAGTTTTGCCCCATTTGTTAGGATCCTGTCCCTGTCTCAGGCCAAGAATCTGTTTTCAGTTGCTCCAAGAGGTCCATCTTTGCTAGGTCTGTTTGGGTTCAAGGGAAGGATCAGAGCAGGGGTTTAATTTAGGACTGAACCTAGGGCAGGAGTAACTCCCTGCCCTGAGCTGCTCTGCAATCCAACCAGTGAGAGTCACTTAAGTTTCCCTTGCTCTTAAAAAAGAGCCAAAACCAACCAACCCCTCACATGCACGTGCGCGCACGCACACACACACACACACACACTTCTTCTGTGAGACTCAATCTGTCAGACAATTTGCTCATCTGATCTCTAGAACACATTCAACTAATCCTTATCACAAGTGATTCACAAGCTCTGAGTACATTTGCACTTTGGTTTCCAGACACACAGTCTGCCCCAAAACTGCTGCTGAGGCTCCTGATCTAGGGACCAGCTTAGGGAGTTGTAACACTGGTATAGACAGGCACAGAGTAAGAATCTTGTGGCCACCTCCAGTGTGTCCCAGGCATGGTCTGTCCCTTCAGGGCTGTGAGTGACCGATGAAAAGTGACAAGCCCACAATGTTGGGCCAGGCTGCACCAGCTGGACCCCTATTTGAATTGGAGCTAGATGTCTGCTGTTAACTCACTGGATGACCTTGGAAAAGTCAGCTGAGATATAATACAACCTGGCTGGGACAGGACGGCAATGCAAGCCAAGATCTCAGGATGAAAAGGTACTTAAAAAGTCACTTACAAAGGTATTTATTAGGAGAAGTGCTTGGTGTTGCTACCCCCAACAGACACTGAGTGACCCCCAAAAGCGGCTTACCAACCCACTCAGTTTACAGTCAACACCGCACCTCAGCACAAGCTGATTTTACACATTCATAAAGCACACCCAGCATACACCAGGGCTGAGCAGCACACAAAGACAATGCACCAGGGACAAGAAACTTTCTTCTCCATTTCCACCTCTGCTCCTAGATTGCAGGTATTGTCTCTGAATGCCCCTGTGAGCCCCATCACTGGAGACAGTGGTTCTGCCTCTCCTCCAACTTCCCCACTGAACCCTGCTACTGGGTCTGCCTCCAGAGAGTTTGCAGGGGAGAGGCAGGTTGATCTTCTGCTCTGCAAGCTGTTATTGAGGACAGTATAGAGATATCATCATCATTTACAGGCTAAATATAAACCTCTTCCTATGACATGAGCTACAGAAGTGCCCCAGGCTCTCGTCTTTCCCAACATAAAGGGCTACCTGCAACCCTCATCCCAGCAGCTAACTGTCCTCATCACAGCTGAGGGAAACTGAGGCACAGATGAGCAGAGAGCCTTGCTGTGTGACCACTAGGGCTGCTCCATCACAGACAGGGAAATCCAAGAAAGCATGACTGCTGCTGTTTTGTGGGTCACTGGAAGAGGAAGAAACATTCAGATCTAAACAAGAGAGAACTGTTACATCAAAATAGACAGTGCCTGGCACAGAGTGGCTGGAAAGAAGTCTGAAACTGGCACTGTGCTACCCAGGCCCCATCCAGGGCACCTGTCCATCCCCAGGGATTGCACAGGCTGGTAGAGGGAAGCACCTTTGCACCAGTTAATCTGCTTCCAACAAAAGCTCACTGTTTGTACCCAGGTGTGGCTATTGCCGTGAACTTCAATCCTGTTGTCAACTCTGCTGGCATGAGGCAATTGTGTGTGTGTGAAAATTTGCCTGTGCTTTACTGCTGTTCCCTGTCTCTCATATCCACTCCCTGAAGCTAGGTTGCCTGAGCACATCAAGCCCTTAGGAGCACAAAACCACCCACAGTTCATCTATCTGGTTACCCTGGGAAGGGTTAAACCAGGAGTTTCCTGTGCTGCTGCTGGTGGTGGGGCACAGCCAGCTAAGCCAGCACTGGAACAAACTTGTTTCTTTCCCTTTGTGCAGGCAGAAGGCAGCGAGGAGGCCATGTGGCACCCAGCAGCACATCTCTAGGGTCCTTGCAGCGACTATCAGGCTGCCCCGGTGCAAACCCTGTCCCGCAGCCAGGGGCAGAGGGCGGTTGAAAACCCCAACAGAGTCCTTCCCAGCGAGCAGGCGCATGCGGAGGTGCGAGGGGAGCGAGGAGTCTTCTGCTGGACAAACTCAAGAGCTGGACAGGGCAGCTGGAGAAAACAAAGAGGAGCTGTGCCTCTGCCTTTTTTTTTTTTTTTTCAGGTTTGCTGTTGCCGGGGAGAGGTTTCAGGCTGTCATCCAGCTAATTCACACCACAGACACAAGTGCTTGAATTAGTTGCATTATCTGCACCCAGCTAGAGTGGACAAAGGATTAAAGCGTGCGGAGCACCACCACCCCGTGATTTGCATCTCAGAGCCCCTTCCCATGGGGGCCCCCTTCGCTCCCGGCCTTTTTCATCTCTGTGAGTCAGGCGGCGTGAGAGCCCTGTGCACTGCCGTGATGCCCAGGTTAATATTGCAAAGGACTTGATCAAAGCTTTTAGTTGCTACCGAAGCAGAAGTGTCTACCAGTGGGCCGCGAGCTGCCCGTGCACACGAGGGATAAGCCATCTGTACCACACACGCAGCCACACGCTCGCTACCCGTCCTCTGAGTGCTTCTGCTCTCGGCCTGAGGTATGGAACTAACTTTCTGCCATTGCAGCATCTCTGAGGTAACAAGCAAAACCAAATGCTTAGTCATTTTTAAAGCTACACACAGAACTCAGAGGTACCGACTGTCTGAGGGAGAAAACACAGAGAGTGCTAAATCAATACTGCTCTGTGCAATGACCTTATGGGCACTTCTACCCAGCTCGTGCAGCTGCCAGACATTTGTTTTTTTAAAAATGCATGTTTCTTCCTGTGCAGAGGATAAGGACTGTAATTGCTTTGTGCTGCTGGGCTCAGAACTGGGAGCTTTCAGAAGATGCTCTAGATCTAAACAGATCTAAAGCAGCAGGCCGTTTGTGCTCACTGGATCCTAATTTATTGGCTTTAAACACGTTTTTTCACCGTTAACCCGTTGTAGGTAGGTGCCGCTTTCCTGCCAGTTCACACTGGGCTCTGCTGTGGTGTGCAAGCTTTATGTGTTTGTGTTTTTCTTGGCATTTGAAGAGTTTTTTCCTTCTCAAGGCCTGAGTGACCTTAGCAATTGCCGGCAAGGGGACTCTATATGATGAAAGCAGGTGAAAGGGAAAATAAGGGCGGGCCGTAGGTAAGGCCAATTCATAGCTCACAGGAGGTGTGGTCCTGCTCTCTACCTGGCAGTGGTCACAGTCTTGTGAAATATAAAAGGAGAAGGCAGCTTTCTCAAGCAATCTGTTGCCAGGATCCTGTAGTGAGAAGGAAGGGAGGTGCTAGGATAAAAGCAGAGCAAGGAGTCAGCTGCAAGAGGTGTGGGACACACGGATGCTTCTAAGCCTCAGGAATACCATCAGCGTTTCTCTGTAGGTCCATCTGCTGGGCTGAGGGTTGTGTGGTAGTTGCGCTCCCTTCCCCAGCAGCCTGGCTGAGGAGAAGAAAGAAGCCAGCATGTCCCAAGGAGGAGAAGCAGCAGCACGCAGAACTGCCAATCCCCAGGACCAGGGCTGGGCATGGATGGTCCTGCTTGCTGCACTACTGCTGCAGGGACTGACGCTCGGCTTCCCCTGCTGTATCGGTATCTTCTTCACGGACCTCCAGCATGACTTCCAGGCTAGCAATAGTGAGACATCGTGGTTTCCATCCATCATGGTGGCTGTGCTGCACGCAGGCGGTAAGTAACAGCGGCAGGATGCCCTCCAGCTCCTCCTGTGCTCATGTTGCTGTCATGAGGGCACCTTTAATATGTCTTTAAGATGGATGGTGGAAGGAACTGGGAAGTCTGAGCAGGCTGACTGGTCAGCAGTGTACAGCATCTCCCAGCATCTTTGATCTGTGCCTGCACAGGCCAAAGCTCAGTGTCCACTGACACCAGGCTCCCCTTTCCTACTTGTTGTAAGAGACAACAAAGACCCTTGGGTCAAAGGATATTTACATCCCTTTCTCAGCCCAGCTTCTCCAGACCAGTGAGGACTTTTTAGCAGCATTTCAAATAAGATGGCAGGTAGCACTGGAGCTTGGGTGCTTTTTGATTCACCTTCTGTCTCCAAGAGCACATCTCTGTCCACATGCCACATGACAACTGGGTTCTTCACAGCTGAAAAGATGCCAAAAGCCAAGTTCCCCCAAGGCTGCTTGCTGAGGCAGAGTGTAAAAGCAACTCCTTGGGCGGTGGCACAGAATGCATCAAGAAGGCAGCTGGGTGGACGCGAGCACAGCTGGATTAATGCAAAATGTGGGTCAGGTAGCACCCTCCAGGTAAAGGGGGGTTGGAAGAAAGGTTGTGCTTTCTCCAGACTAGAGTGAATCACTGGTTTTTCTCCCAAATAAAATGTGGAGTTTGCATAGGGCAGGGTCCCTGGATCCTCCATCTAGACAAACAGATATTTCTACATAGAAGAGAAAAACAAATCCCCAGCAGCTCGAGGACTTCCCAATGAAGGGCTTGCATTACAGCTGAGAACCCCACGTGCATCTCCTGTGCTTGTTTGGTAAAGACACTGTCCAAACCCCACCTCGGCAGAAGCAGCACAATACCTGGTGACAGCCACGAATATGAGCTGCTCCTTGAGTTAATGCCCGACCCCTTCCAGTGCCGGTGAAAGGTGACACTACAGCATGAAGGAAAAAAACAGCAGAGTCCTGAGTCACACAGATGTGAAGGCCGTGTCAGGTTCAGTCTTTCCTGTGCTGAACTTCACTGACAGCCACCTGACATGGGAGTTTGCACCGCAGCAGAAGCAGTTTGGCCTGGAATTGTAAAGTGCAGATGGAAAGAGACCTCAGGAGAAATTATCACTGAAAATCAGCATGGGTAAAGCCTTGGAGCTTTAAAATTTGGAAGGTGCAGGGGATTCTCTGTGCTGCCTTCCATCCCCTGTGGTCCTGCTGCAGTTAGTGGGAAGGAACTAAAGGAGACCTGGCTCTGGGAAATGATCTTGGAAGCAGCTCAGTCCTGACACATTTAGGAAAGATAAGCTTAGCAGTATCCACAGGAACACACCAACCATCCTACCCACCTTCTTTAATACATAATTGTTTTGTAGGAGGCTGCAACCACAGTACAAGGTAATGCAAAGACAATAAATAGATCCAAAAGTTATGAATTAGACAGGGAGAGAACAGCCACACACTAAATATTAACAGAGTTGGCCAGGGCAAAGCCAGTGAATGACAGGAGAGCTGCTACTTTGCTTACTGGGTATGTCTCCTCTTACAGGAGACAAGTGTTTGTTCTTGTCCCCCAACAGTGTAAGGCAGGAGTAACACAACTATAAACTAGGAAGAAAACAGTAAAACAAACCACTGAGGTGAAATACTCCCTCTCACACCAAGTACGTGTGGCTTTTGCTGCAAGTTCTGACCTCTCTGTGGTGGACTACGCTTTGTAATTCAGATTCTCTGGTTACATCCATTACCCTGGCACTTAAACCTTCCCCAAAACTGCATTCTGCCCTGTCACCAGGGTCTCTTAAGGGTGCTCCCCTCTTCTCCTTTATTGCTCTTAATTCCAGGGAACTTAAGGGAAAAAGAAAATACTTGTTGGCAAAAATGGTAAAAAGGAAGGGGAATGGCCAGGGCAGCCCATTCTGGGAGCAGTCAGTGCAGTGACGTCCTGTGCAGGAGAGCTAAGATCAGATCAGCAGAGCTGAGGAAGGAAATGGGGAAGGGCACAGTGCAAATAATAGCTGGTAACTCGGCAATCCAAACAGCTCAAATTACCCATGTCTGCTCCCAGGTAAAAGCGATTAGCAATTATTTTGTTTCAGGGATCATTTGAGAGGCTTCAGGATCCCATGGCCATCTCTGAAGGGGGTGTTCAGACCCTTACTGCTCCCTGCACCCAGATATTCAAGCACATCTCATTCTCTAGGCCCTCACTCACGTGAATGCAGCACTTTTACTGGTAGCAGTTTTCCACAGGAAAGCAGAAAAGACCCAGGCACATGAGGAATAACATTTGAAACCCAGAAAGCAGGTTAACAGGAACAAATAATTTAAAACCTTTATGGTTTTTAGAGCAAATCCCACTACTTTGGAGTGGTCAGCTTATGCCTTGTGGCTGCTTGGGTTGGTTGAACAGCAGTACCATCCTTAATGTCTTCATCAGGAGGAAAAACAACCTGGTGCCGAACACTTTCCCAAAGGCCAGTTGAAATCTGAGGTGAAAATTGCCCAAGCAGATCAAAACACAAGCAGCTGCACTCCTCATTTGAATAACATTCTCCTGTTAACTTAGGTCACAAATATGCCATGGGTTGTTTTTCTCGGCATTAATTGACTCCAAATTCTGAAGCTCACAGTCGTTTTGCATTTGTGTAGATAACTGTTCAGAAGAGATTAAAAAAAAACCCTGGGAAACTTGAAGATACTCAAAATAGCAGGAAATGAAACTACCTTCAGACCCTTTTCTGCCAGAGCACGCAGAGAGAGGCACGTTTCCCACTGATGGTCTCGTGGCCTGGACTAATCTGTTTCTATTCCTTGGACAGGAAGACTTATCTCAGAGGTCCTCTTGGAAGTGGACATGGTTAAAGCTTCCCACCCCTGCCAGGTGTGCCAGGACCAGACATGTACAAAGCTTTCTGCTGACAGTAACATCTAATTATTTTCCCGGGGAAGACAAACTCACAGGACTGCTGCAAGACTCCACAAGCTGCAGCTTGGGTGCTACTGCCTGAACCTTAGATTGATTCCCAGCCATGAAGCCATGAATACACCTCTCCAGCTGTTTCCGTATAATCCTCCTCAGTGATGTCTGTTTTTCTACCATTCTTGACCTAGTTGAGAGTCAATCTGCCTTGTCTTGCAAGCAGTTCCACCTAGGTAGGAGGACAACGAGGGCAATTTAGGAGATTTCGTTGGAAAACAGAATCATAGAATCACAGAACATTTGTGACCTTGCAAGATCATCCAGTCCGATCCCCCTGCCACAGCAGGATCAACTAGATCAAGTTGCACAGGAACATGGCCAGGTGGGTTTTACACACCTCCAAAGAAGGAGACTCCACAACCACCCTGGGCAACCCATTCCAGTGCTCCATCACCCTCAGTGTGAAGACGTTCCTTCTCAGATTGATGTGGAACCTCCTCTGTTCCAACTTACACCCATTGCCCCTCGTCCTATCATTGGATGCCACTGAGCAGAGCCTGGTTCCATCCTCTGACACCCACCTTTCACATATTTATAAACATTAATGAGGTCACCCATCAATCTCCTTTTTTCCAAGCTGAAGAGACCCAGTTCCCTCAGCCTTTCCTCATCAGAGAGATGTTCCAATTCCTTCATCATCTTTGTGGCTCTGCGCTGGGCTCTCTCAAGTAATTGTGTCCTTCTTTAACTGAAGGACCCAGAACTGAACATAATATTCCAGATGTGAACATTTGAAACACCCAGTGAAATGACAGTGAAAATACACAAATAGAAATATCCCCACTCTCCTTAACATCTTTTACTCAGGGGCACAGAAATAGAAGTCCTCTGCTTCTTCAAATTTTTTCCAGTATTTATATTTGAAGGTTCTTCTTCTGTCTCATTTCCAGGAGTGTAACTATAATTAATCACAGAGCAGGTTAGAAATCCTACCTAACAACCAAACCATGCATAGAACCTTCCCCTCAGTTAGCAGGCTGACTTGGGAGAATGACGGGATGCATTTTCTTTTTTCTGGCTTATTCCCCACATTACGCTGCTGGGACAATCCTCAGGATTTCTAGACTAGATGATTTGATAACTCTAGCAGTCCAGCAGGTACACAACAGTTCCTTCCTTCCTCCCTAACTGTCTCTTGTTTGCTTATTTGCTTCCAGGGCCCCTCTGCAGCATCTTGGTGGAGCAATTTGGCTGCAGGTTTGCTGTGATGCTGGGAGGCCTGCTCAGCAGTGTGGGCATGGTGTCCAGCTCCTTCTGCAAGTCTATCACCCAGCTCTACCTAACAGCTGGCTTCATCACTGGTAAGTATCAGGAAACCCAGCTGCTGGTCTTACCCTGAGTGATAGGAATTGCTGAGTTCTGACGGCTTTCCATTTATCTGTGAAATAGGATAAATCAAAGCCCCATGGTGCAGCAGAAACTGTATAGCAGCTAGACCTTCACATCCCTGTAACACACACACACACATGCACATAGGCCTCATCCAGCCAAGTTGGTTGGAAAGTTCTTGTCAGAGAACAAGAATGTCTGCTCTTTTTCAGTAGCTTCTCAGCCTTTTGTGTTTGAGGAAAGGAGGGATTTTTTCTAACCTTGGAAAGCAATGTGTTGAGACAACATCCTTCCCAAGTTCCCTGGGCTTGTATTGCACCGCTCCCAGCCTGGGGAAATGCAGACCCATCTTTTTCTAACAAAAGAACATGTTGGTTTTGAACAGAAGTAACAGATGTGAACTTTTCCTTTCCAAATATTTCTCCTATATGAATGTTGATCTTTTCTGCCACATGAGCCAGGTCACTTTGGGACCAATGCTGTTAGATCTTGCAAGCGAAGCTGTGTCACTGCATAGAGACAAAAACTAGTAACTCCCCAGGCCCTGCTGAAAGTGCCAGGAAAGCTGCACTGCTTGGTGCAAGCTGTGTAAACCCCAAGTTTTTAATGAACAATTCCATAACAACTTCAGGAACGGCAGCGTGCTCCAGACAAACATCAGCTTAGATCAGTGTATTTAGTGTACCCAACAACACGAGTAGTTTAATTTATGCACTGCAAACTTCTTCATCCCTTGAGTGGGCTTCCTGAGTATTAATCATAGAATCACTGGGGGTTGTGCAGCCTGGCAGGTCAGGAAATGCTTAGTGGCAGATGAAGTCATCTGTGGGTACACCCTGGTTCTGGCCTCTTTAATCCTTTAATGGAAAGCAGAGGGCTCATTTTCTCTTTTATTCTTACCTTTAGGTCTGGGACTCTGTTTCAGCTTCCAGGCAGGAGTGACTACACTGGGTTACTACTTTGTACGGTGGAGGTCACTGGCCAA
Organism: Rhinopomastus cyanomelas; assembly: GCA_013400115.1. Classification (NCBI taxonomy): domain Eukaryota; kingdom Metazoa; phylum Chordata; class Aves; order Bucerotiformes; family Rhinopomastidae; genus Rhinopomastus; species Rhinopomastus cyanomelas. The sequence goes on from VXBP01003135.1 coordinate 438,534, forward strand.
TGCCATGGCATCCACTGGTGTCTCTCTTGGTTTCACACTGTGGCCTCTCCTCTCTCAATACCTGCTGGATGAGATGGGCTGGAGAAACACTTTTCTTATCTTTGGAGGAATACTCTTGAACTGCTGTGTTTGTGGAGCCATCATGAGACCGGTTCAGTTGGCATCAGGGTCACTAGAACAGCTGCCCAAGCCTGGACAGGAGTCAGAGACAAGAGCAGAAGAAGCACAGCTATCCAATGGAGCAACTTCTCCCCATCCCGAGCTCCAGCAGCCATCCAGAAGGACTGCCGGCTTCCAGGTGCTGCAGAAGTACCTGGCTTTTGACATCTTCTGTGAAAACAAACGTTACCAGATATACACTATTGGAGTGACCTGGATGATGATGGGGTTTGGATTACCCCACGTCTACCTTGTGCCTTATGCCATCCAGAATGGCGTGGAGGAACACAGGGCAGCCCTCCTCATCTCCATTATCGGCTTCATCAACATCTTCATACGCCCTTTAACAGGGCTGCTGTCAGGACACAGAGTCTTCACAGGGAGACGCACCTACCTGTTCTGCCTGGCTGTGCTTCTCTGCGGGCTAAGCAATTTAATTTGTGTCATCTCAGCCGAGTTCAGCGTGCTCATCACCTACTGCATCATCCTCAGTGTAGCCATGAGTGGCATCGGGGCACTCGTCTTCCAGGTGCTGATGGATGTGGTAGAGATGGACAGGTTCTCAAGTGCTCTAGGGCTCTTCACTGTTCTGGAGAGTATTACTCTCCTCATTGGACCCCCCGTCACAGGTGAGAGCAGCTGTTTAAGCAGGCTGAAGAAAAAGTGGTGGTTTGGACACTAGTGAGTAGTGTTTGGGAGCACAAATAGGAGAAATAAGGGAGTTTCCAAACCTGTGAAGGCAGGTGAGTTATACAAAGGGAGACGTGTAAAAGGGAGAATCAGAAAAAAAAAGACCAACCCTTTCTCACACAAGGGTAATTTCTGCAGCTGCCCAAGTGTCACTGCAGCAACAGCAAAGAGTGAAACATTACCCACTCGGCAGGCAGCTGGAGAGGTATGGGAGCTTTTTTCCAGGAAGACAGAGAGGAATTACTGACCATGCTGTCTATGAACTCTTCCAGTACTTTGCCAGTTCACGTTTTATCTACAAAGTCTCAAGGAATTATGAACATCTCATTAAACAAATGAACTGTGGTCAGAATTATTACCTGCCCTACTTTATTCAAGGACTTTGTAGTGAAAGCTTCTGTTCACTCTTCTTTCTGAGTTCTAGAGTGTATTGGTTTTTCTCTGGAGACACAAAAGGAGCAAGTTGTGACCCACAATCCAATAAATTATTCACCAATTTCACAGTTCACTCCAAATGCTACTAACTGACCTGTCCAAGACACACCTCCTCCTGCACCACAGCAGCAAGTTCAGAAGACTCACAAATGAGAAATGGGAACCTGAGCATGAATTCTCTGTTCAGGCTTTAGTTCTCTTCTCCAGACAATGAGCTGTGTGCTGCTCAGCAGGAAAATGCCTGCTCTTAGAATGGGATGACAACATGCACCAGATTTCTCAGTATTCCCTGGCGTTTGTGTGTCAGTCACTGCTCTCAGAGTGCAAAAAAGGTCTTTTCTTGGACGTCTCTGAAAGGAGTGGCAGGAGGGCAAAACACAGTACAGTAAAATCAGTGCTTTTTCCATTTAGAGCCTTCAAGTCTGATAAGGAAAAGTATGCTATGCAAAGAAGCATCACCAATCTTTACTGAAGACTGCAAGCTAACACACATTATTCCAGTGTTTTCATATAAATAAGCAGCTTATAGAAGGCATCTCATATTTGACCTGAGCATCATCTTTCTGTCTCTAATATTAAATGATTCTTTTGATGTCTCACACTTCTAAATGTTTTCTATTGAGAGCTCTTAATGTTAGACATAATGCTTGTTGTGCTGTGGATGTTTTTCTCCCTGACTACACGCTATTAGAGACAAGTGTTCAGTGTAGCCTCCCTACCATGTAAAGGTTTTTTTATTTTCTGACTTGGGATGTAACAGGGTCACTCATTCCAAAACCTAGTGAGTGGCAGTGGCATGAGAGTCATCAGCTGAGTAAGCAAAATGAATTAGCAGGCTGGTGAAGAGTCACCATTTCCCTTCTTTCCTGATGTCTCTGTATATTGAGAAATACTTTATACAGAAACATCACCTGAGCAGTGACTACAAAACCCCCCCAAACAACCCCAGAACCTAGAGAAGGCAATTTAACTAATCTGCTGATGCTCACCTTCTGTACATGGCAGTTTGCTGAATGATTTAGGTTTTACACTGATATAAATGTCACCCAGTCGCCATTAGTGCATCTTCTCTTTGACTAAGCTACGGCTTCTCTTTCAGGTTTCCTGGTAGACATAACTAGCAATTTCCACTACGTCTTCTACAACTCCAGTTTCTTCCTGATATCAGCTGCACTGTTCATGGGGCTCAGCTTCTGCGCTCTGGATAAAAAAAACAGACTGAAAGAGGATGCCAAAGTGCCTTCAGGTAATCCCTCCAGATACCACTACAGTGACATGCCAGTTGAACCACAGCCTGACAGCCAGTCCCCACCAGCAGTTGTGCACATCACAAGCATCTGAAAAGAAGAAAAAAGAGGAACACAAACAATTATGTGGCCCGTACAAAGCTACACGAGGCCCAGCAGTGATGGCAGATGAGAAAACGGATGTCTGCTTTCCATGACTCCTGCCATCCTTCTGTCTTTCACTTCCACTCTTGTGGGGCCATGTCAGACTCCATGAGTGATTCAGACCACAGGCTGAGCCAACATCCCAGCACCAGCCAAAGGACAAAGAGAACTCTGCCATCCTGAAGCAAACCACGGGATAACAGCCATGGTCACCAGCGCTAACAGACAAAGGCTGTGTCCATTCCATTGGGTTAAGGCACTGGAATTTCACACACACTTTGCAGTTGGGAGCACTGGAGGAGATGACATGTAATAGTAACCAGGGACAACAGCACTGCTTTCAGTAAGAAGTATTATTGCCTCATCTGAATGTGAAGGTTTGGTGCAGTCTTATATAATGTTTCATGGTTGCTTCCCATCAGAAAGATGGAAGCATAAAACAGGAGTGAAATGGAAGAAGTGAACAGCTTTCAACTCAGCAGCAGTGCTTATGTTAGGAACTTCCACCAAACTCCTAGCAACAGAACCATTTCTCAGAGCTCTGTGCTCCCCAGACAAAACAAAGGAATCCACCAAAAAAACCCCACAATGGCTGAAACCACTGGCAAACTGACTCCAAGGTCTTAAGAGACTGTAACAGATTCATATCAGCCCTTCACAGAATCACAGAACATTAGGGACTGGAAGGGACCTCAAAAGATCATCTAGTCCAATTGCCCTGCCAGAGCAGAATCTAGATCAAGTTGCACAGGTGCACATCCAGGCAGGTTTTATATGTCATCAGAGAAGGAGACCCCACAACCCCCCTGGGCAGCCCCTTCATGTTCTGGCACCCTCACCATGAAGAAGTTCCTTCTTACATTGATTGTGATCCTATGTTCCAGTTTACATCCCTTGCCCCTTGTCTTATCATTGGATGACACTGAGGAGAGCCTGGCTCCATCCTCCTGACACCCATCCTTTCCTGCTCCCACAGCTCAGTGACTTATTCCCTAGGATTACAGAACCAGTAAGTTTTGCATTTCCTGATCAAACAACTTAAATTATTGACGGGAGTCTCACAAACCTTATCTCTCACCTCATGTGTCTATTAGTCTGTTAACTTGTGTGATGCTTATGTGGTCCATAACGACAAAGCAAACGGGGATTGGGTCTTCTCTATTTACCACAGCGACTGCTGCAGTTCCTGGGAAAAACATGGGGACTGTAGTTATTGCAAATAAACCAGCAAAGCAGCTGAACAGATTCCCATCTCTTCTGTAAGTATTCATTTTTAATTTTCTACATTCCCTGTTTCCTTCCAGAAAAACAGCTTCATATTGTTCCAGATCCTCCCACTGGTACAAGTGTCACGAGTGAAAGAGGCAAGTAAGCTACAGTCCGTCAAGATTTATCACAAGAAAACAAAGGTTAGTTGAAAGAGCAGTAGAATGCATCTCCTGTGCAGTGTCAGCTGCTCGATCTGCAGTGCTGTAGCTCTTGCTGCCTGGATGGAAATGGATAATCCAGTGCGTGACTGCAAGATACAGGGGAGGTGAAAAAAGAGGTAACTCCCAGCCAAAGCTGAGATCAGAGCTCCCACACAGAGATCAGCTCCTCCTACACCACTGCAACTGTTTTGACTATTTCTTCAGTGCGCACCGCAGTGCAAGACAATGTAGGACAGAAAGTGAGGAGACTGCTTCACAGAACTGCTTTTTGATACTCCCACACTCAGCACTCCCAGGGTCACTGGGAGTTATTTGCAGAGGCACAGTGATGTTCCTGGGAAGAAAAACCATGAATTCACAAATCCATTATTTTAATGTTCCTTGGCTCATTGACTAAAAACTTTCTTACAGCCTTACAGAATTTGAGCTGCCTGGAAACAGGGTTGTCTCCCTGGTTACTTTCCATAGCCCCCATCAAAAGCAATCCACAAGCCATAGGCTGGAAACAGCCCTAGGGAGAGAGAAGAAATAATGTGTTAGGTTGTATTTCTATAGGTAAATAAGATGTCTGGGCTCCCATAACAGAGAAAACAATCCACCTCCTCTCCTGTTCCACAGCAATCCTCTCCTACCTCTCTTTTCAACCTGAACCCCAAGCTACCTTGAGCAAAAGCATGAAAGGACCATGCTACATGAGAAATATTCCTCCTCAGAGCTATTGTGCAGGAGCAGTAATACTCAGTCCTTAAGAGTCTTGAGGCCCAGAAGAAAAACAAAGCAATAAAAGTTCTTTCCAGCAGTTGAAAGTCATCCTACTACACCAGGCAACCATAGCCTCCCTGAAGCATTTTTTTAACACCAGTAGAATAACTCTGGCTGTACTTACAGACAAACACTAATACCTCAGCCAGGCAATGAACCACTGAGAACCAGCAGAGCAACAAAAAATGACCAGAAATAAAATGTCCCCTGCTCCCCTAGTTCCCCCTTACCCCCTTCTGCTCCGTCTTTATCATTTAAAGTATCATTAACCTGGCAAGATAAGCACTTTTGCAACAGCCACCTTCCCTTACTGCCATGACACACTCACCAGGAAGTTCACACTGAGCTATTCCAAGATTGTGATTCTTAAAAGCCCAGATTCTCTGACCACGTAATTCTTGATACAGTTTACTAAAAGCCCAAAGAAAAGTCACTGTAACTTACACACTCTACGGCTGAGCATCTCAGAAGTGCAAAATCACTTAAAGTAAGAGCTTGGCATGCTGTTTGCACAGCTGACTAGGAACGGAGAGAGATGTAATTGCTAGGAATGAGAACTCACGGCGTTCTAACTCTGGTGTGAAACCAGTGTCCCTGCACTGGCCCCTGAAGCTGTGAATACCCCAGCTATGCAGACCCATCCTGTGCAAACAGCAAGTGATCCTTCAGAATGATTGGGACTAACTCTTCACACAAAGTCAGCAGGAAGACAAGCACAGAACTGGCAACAAAGCAGATTGTGGAATCAGTACAGGCACAGCCTTTCAACTCCAAGGAGTACAGAACTGGAGATGTTATCAACTCTCCTCCAGGAGGCAGCTCCAACACAGCAAATTAAATGTAAAATATTTCTCACATCTTTTAAGCAGCTTTGATTAAACTCAGTGCAAGACAAAGGACAGAAGGAGCACAATTTGCAGTCCCCTGGAAGACAAGTGCAGGTATTCCTCTCCTCCTGGTTGCTTCTTGCCACACACTGAGTAGTCTCACCTGGAGATGCATCAGCTGAAACTCAACCAGCAGCCACCAGCCCTTCCTAAATACACCGTCTATGAGATGCCCCCAGGGAACAGAGTTCCTCCTGCTTCTGGGTGTGCAAAATTAATACTGACCACAGGTGTGGTACTTACAAACAGAAGGCATTATGTTTTTAATGTTTAAATACTGGTCTTCACACCTTGTTAGTCAATCCCAGTGTCCTTAACCACTTCTCTTTGTTTTGACTAGCTCCTCTGTGTTTGCTTCCTCTTGTCTTGCCTTCTCACATTAGTTATTCACTCTCTGTGTGATGACAGATGTGGGTTTAAGGAACATCAGCACTTGCCACCTACATGAAAAGAGATTTGTTAATACACTAGCAAAACTTTCTAATACAGTAGCAATCTGTAGCACCTTTACTGATCATTGTCATATATCTACACACTGACTTCAACTGATAACTGTAACAGTTGAAGCTGCTAGCACAGGCTCAGCTTAAACTTCTGCACCAGGTAGGAATAAACACCTTCCCTTTCACGTCTCTGCCTTCCCGTGCCATCGCAATGCTAACAGATTTAACATTGCTGCACTCAGTGTAGCTTCTCTGCTCATCCCTTCTATTTAATGCAGTGACAGGAAGATATTTTACTACACCCAGCTGTGACTATCAGCCCAATACTCTTGTCAGTCTTACAACATACTTGGCAGATCATCCACATTCAATTTGTTTCACATGAAAACCATCTGCACTGGAGCCAATACAAGAGACACTGCCTGCTCACAGCCAGTTTCCTACCTTATCTAGAGACCCACCAGGCATTTAACTGCCCCAATAAAAACAACACACATTTCTGCAGAGTCCACACCATCCATTTATGATGTTCGTGTGCCTTTATCTTACAGATTTCCAAGACATAAACCACAACTGAACGTACACGCAGCTCTTATGATGCCAGTGGTTCCAGTTGAACCCTGCTAGTTCAGAATGGTGTGAGTATCTGGAGGTATTCAAGGTTAGACTGGATGAGGTGCTGAGCGGCATGATCTAGATGTTAGACTTGGTTTATTTGGATTTAGGTTGGACTGGATGATCTTTAAGGTCTTTTCCAACCTTATCATTACTGTGATACTGTGATTTGTGCTCAGACTATTGCATAACCAGGGTGGAATCACCTGCTGCTGGGTTCAGCCCTTCTTTGCTTTGCTCCACGTCTTTTCCCCCCGCTAATATATGGTACAGAATGGAAGGGACCTCCAAGTCCAACCCTCATCTGCCAATAGATTTTTATTTTCACAAAAGGAAAAAAAATTTAAATATAAAAATAATATTTCAGTTAATAAAGTGACAATATTTCAGGTTTTTTTAATTATTATTTTTCATTAGCCCTGGATTTACAATCCGATGTGAAAACTGGAACTAATCAAACCTCCGCTGCCGGCAGGACAAAACACAGGCACGGGGAGAGGTGAGGGCAAACCGCTGCAACGCCACCCTTGGAGCCCCACAGAAGAACCACCACACAGCCCAGCAGGGACGCTGGACGGCCCTCCGCCGTCGCCGCCCGTGGCGAGCAGTGGCCGCCCGACACGCCCACAAGATGGCGGCGGCCGCGCCCACAAAATGACGGCGGTGCTGCGGCGTCTCCAAGGCAGCGAGTCCGTGTGCAGGGGTCTAGCGCTGCCGGGCCCGGGATGGAGCTGGGGCGGCTGGAGTACCTGCAGGCACTGGTCACCGAGTTCCAGGTGACGGACAGCACAGGTAACCGCGCACACGGTTCATGTGGACTGTGCTTCCTCATGCGCTTGGTGCTTCTCTGGAACGTTGTGAAGCCCTGGCCCAGGGTGCCCAGAGCAGTGGTGGAGTCCCCATCTCCTGAGGGATTGAACAGCCGCGCACATGTGGTGTTCAGGGAGAGGCGTTAGCGGTGACCTGGCAGTGGTGGGTTAACAGTTGGGCTTTGTGAGCTTAAAAAAATCTTTTCCAAGCTGAACATTCCTGATTCTTCATTGCAGAGGCCAAGGAGCAGGTCCTGGCAAACCTGGCCAACTTTGCTTACGATCCCAAAAACTACGAGTTCCTCCGGCAGCTCCAGGTCTTGGATCTGTTCCTTGATATGCTCACTGAAGACAACGAGACCCTCGTGGAGTTTGCAATTGGTACGTCCTGCACCCAGACACCCTTGTATGGGGCTGACAGGGCAGGGGACACTGGGCCCTTCAGTTTGGAAATATCTCCCACCCCTGTGCAAATAAGGCCTTGTTTAGTAGAGAATGAGTGGAATGGAGAGAGAGGCAGGAGCCAGGCATCCCATCCCACCAGACCTGCTCTGCTTAGAGAAGAGGCTTTCTGGAAATATTTTTTCCCCTAGCCTAGAAGTTCACACCAGCAGAATGTCTCTCCTACAGCAAAGCAGTCGTTAATATCTGCATTTTGCTATGGATAATGTACAGTTAATACTCTGCTATGGAAAACCGGTCTTTCAGAATACTGACTTGCAATTTCACAGAAGCACAGAATGTTAGGTGTTGGAAGGGACCTTGAAAGATCATCTAGTCACATCCCCCTACCACAGCAAGATCACCTAGATCCAGTTGCAGAGGAACATGCCCAGGTGGGTTTTAAACATCTCCAGAGAAGGAGACTCCACAACCCACCCTGGGCAGCCCATTTCAGTGCTCCGTCACCCTCCCTATGAAGAAGTTCCTTCTCATATTGATGTGGAATCTCCTATGTTCCAGCTTACACCCACTGCCCCTTGTCCTATCATTAGATGACACTGAGAAGAGCCTGGCTCCATCCTCCTGACACTGACCCTTTCCATAGTTATAAACATTAATGGGGTCACCCTTTAGTCTCCTTTTTTCCCCAAGTTAAAGACACCCAGTTCCCTCAGCCTTTCCACATCAGGGACATGTTCTATTCCCTTCATCATCTCTGTGGCTCAGCACTAGACTCTCTCAGGCAGTTCTATGTCCTCCTGGAACCGAGGAGCCCAGAACTGTACACAATATTCCAGATGCAGTCTCACCAGGGCAGAGTCAAAAAGGAAAAAAACCTCTCTCAACCAATAACCACACCCCAATTTATTAGGAAGTCCTCTGAGGAACTGCCATTTGGTGATTTGTCTGGGTCTGAACATAAACTCAGGGGCCAGATCCTAACTGAGTCACTCCATGAGATCATACTAAATATATTGAATTTTAAAGGTTTGTGGCTGAACCACACAGGATAGGGTGGCATCTTAAATTTTCAAGCTGAGACACTGTGTGCCTCTCGGCTAATGCTGTTGGCTGTATTCTCTGTGTTTCTGAACCACCTGCAATAAACTACTGGCTTTTAGGCTCCACTAGAGTTAGTGATACTGGAATACTTCATTCTGTGGGACGGTGATGTCCAGCAGTAACAGTGCCCTCTAATGACACACAGGAGGAGGAATGTTCTGGTGGAAAATCTCTGGTAAGAATCAAAAACACTGGCCGGGAAACTGTTAAGACTTTTCCTTCCAAATCTCACAGTTAATCTGGATGCTTATTTCTGTATTAGAAAAAAGGGACCAGCAGTGAATTAGAATTTTAGCATGAAAAGGATGAGAATGTAGAGAGGAGTTTATCTTGTACGTGACAAGCACTTTCTTCGGCTGTTTTAGGTGGGCTTTGCAACCTGTGCCTGGATAAAACGAACAAAGAATACATCTTGGAGGCAAATGGGGTAGAGCCCATAATCAATTGCCTGTCGAGCTCCAATGAGGAGACAGTCATGTCAGCAGTCACTACACTGATGTACCTGACAACGCCTCAGTCGCGCCAGCAAACCACAGCTCTGCCTGTAGTGGAGTGCATGCTTCGCTTCTCTCTCTCAGCCAGCAGAAGGCTAAGCAATCTGGCAACCGTCTTCCTGGAGGACTACTGCACGCCGCTGCAAGTGGAAGAGGCCAGGAACCTAAGTAAACACACAGCAGTGGGGATTCCTCTCCCCAAGGACTGAAGATGTTGGAAATGCACAGCTCTTGAGAAGGAGCCTTCCCTTTGTTTTCTAAGTCTTCTGCTTTCTGCTCAGGAGGTCAAGAGCATGTCAAGAACAACAGAATGGGAGACATTGGTCATACAAGCACTGGATTTTTCACTAACAGAACAGTGCAGCTCTAGCATGTCAGTCAGGCCAAGCTCCCTGCTAAAGCCACAGACAAATATTTAAAATAAAACAGGTCATGGCTGCTGGAGAGCAGGTTGCCAAGTACAGCCTAGCACCCAGATGGCACAAATAACCCTTTCCAGCAGTTAGGGATTTCTCTGCTTGTGTTATGGGGAAGCTTATGTCCCCTCCAGTTCCTGGCTGGTGTTGCTGGTGCTCTCCTCCTTAGTGTCAACTCAAATGACTTGGAAATGTCACAAGAATGTTATTCCTCCTGCAGGAGAAAGAAGGGGTGTCTCTGCCCTGACAAGGCTGCAAAACATGCCATCCTATCACAATGGCACCAGCACCTGGCTAGTAAATTAGTACACAGGGCAGGCTGTAGCCGTGTTATAAATGAGGAAGTGGAAAGTTGTTTTTCTTTCGTTACTGCTGGTGAGACAGGTGAAGATTAAAAAAGGACTCATGGGAGTCCAGCTCATGAGAACAGCTGTCTTGTAAAACCTTCTCTTAATAAAACATTAACTTAAATGCTGTGTAAATGGTTTTCTATAGGCTCATAAGTATTTCTCTACAGCACTTTCAGCCTAGCTCTTACTCACGCACACAGGCTAGAAACTGAAGCCAGCTCGGTCTCCTTTATTATCAGCCAATGATGCAAAAGGCAACCCAAAAGCCAGGGTAGCTAAATACACAAAATTTAACAGTGTTTGGCTGCTGAGCACAGTGCTCCCTCACAGATACCCAAGCTGTCCCCGCTCAACTTTCAGAGCTTTACTGTTTCTTTTTGTTGTCCCCCCACCTCCTCTCAGCCCAAAACAAACAGGAGCAAGGTTAAATGCACAAGCACACAAGAGAAAAACAAGATCAACCCACCCACGGATGATTGTATTTTAGATTTTCAATAACATCAAACATCCAAAACTCCAGATACTCCCATAGTAGAAAATAACTAACTGAATGTAGAGCAATCTTCCAGAAACCTGCAGAGGAGTCAGCTCTGCAGCACAAGGGCAGCTTACATCTTAGCATAACTAACCCCCAGCAGTGCCCTGTTTGGGTGACAGTGCTCAGTGCCTCCTGGGAACAAGTTTCCCTGCCAGCTGGTTGTTCACCAGCAGTGGGAAGAGCAGAGCATCCACCTTCCCTGTCACTGCCTACGTTTGCTTTCCAAGATGGCCTTCCAGTTGTCAGCCCAGGACAGCAGTCTCTGGTGTGGTGCCTGCAGCTGAATGTGCCTGTTGTGGCAGCAGGTGAACAGGATGTGCTCCCAGCTCGGGTTCAGCTCTGCACCTGAGAAGGGTAGAGGAGGAAAGCTAGACTCAGCTGGGGAGGTTTCCTCAGCTGGGTTTCCTCCCCAGCTCACAGCAATTGATGCAAATGCTTTGCAAACCTCTAATGGTGTCCTTGTCATCAAACAGCAAGTCAGCAGATACGACGGTCTTGTCTCGTGTTAGAATAATCCGCTCCACAAACTCGGGTCCCAAATGCTTCTCTACCCACTGGTACTGCAGAGGCAAGACATAAAAGCAATTTCTGCTGTTGCTCTGAGTTTGCACATTGCTGGAGTCAGATCAGCCCCAACACAGCAGCTTTTTCCCTGTAAGCCTTCATATGTGTCTGCAAGTCTTCACTGCAGAGACTGGCCATGGCCCAGGACATGGATTTAACCTGTGTTTTTAACAGCCTTCAGTCAGCACCACGTTCGCTGTGCCTAATCATTGCTGCATTTACAAGTGGAGCTGGCTGCCTGCCCAGAGCACGTGGATTGTGCCCATCTAAGTCATTCCAGGGATTAAGGTCCCCCTCTCCGTTCCTGTGCCAGTGGCAAGCAGGACTAATTTCATCACTACAGCCTTCTCTTAACTCAGTGCTGACCTCTCTCAAGGTAGCTGGATGTCTCCAGCTCCAGATTTAGACAGAATAAGGTTTTGTCAGTTGAGGATTCTCTTGTATGGAAACCCTTGGGAATATCTCATCCCTGTGGGCCATGCTGCAACAGTTCTTTGCTATCAGTTGCTGACACAGCTGAGCCCAAGCGTCACCCATCAGCTCCAAGAGCTCACAAGCCCCACAAGAAGGCTGTCAGGACATAGCACTCAGATTCCCTGTCCCATGCTGCTCCTCTGTGTGAGCACAGTGAGAGGGAAGCCTGACACGGACAGTGTGATCTCAAGGAAGCCTGGCAGCCTCTGCTGGCTACTGGCTTCATAAATGAATGACTCAGACTTGGGTGATATGAAATAGCAAGACCTTGCAAAAGCTACGTCAAAACCAGCTAAACAAACCCTCTCCCACCTTTTCCACGACGCAGTGCTCGTATTTCTGGAGAGGACTTGTGCAGATGAAAACTTCAGTGCTGAAAAAAACAGCCCTTGTTAGCAGTCAGGACAAAGCCTGCAAGATAACAGAAGAGGGTCACAGCGTGCAAAGTGTCCTTACTCCTGCATGTGGATCATCTCCTGCATGGCTTCTAGGGCTCCTGGAATTGGATCCAACTCTAGAAAAAAGCCAGGTGACTCATAGACGCTGGCAACCTTAGCCTGCAAAACAGGACCATTAGCAATTGCCTCTGCTTTCATCCGAGCTCTGTGCGCACCAGCTGCCCTGCTACCCTGTGTAGGAGCTGTCAAAGGACCAGGGCCTTAGAGTGAGGTGGTGCTTCACGCCAGGAATTAAGTTTCTCACCTTTAGGGTTCCAAGGAAAGTCCAGCTCAGCCCCACAAAAACAAGAAGTTACTCTCTGGTGGCTTATTTGGAGTGAGGAGGCAGAGCTGGTCCTCACCTGGCTGTTCCTGCAAGGTGATCCATGAGCAGCACCGTAAGCCCAGCCCTGACCTACAGTGCAATCTGCTGATGTCTGATACACAGAGAGCTCACAACTCACTCCTTCCCAGTAGGTTTCTCTCTTTCTCCCAGTTCTTGTGAAAATGAAGGAAACAAGTTTGAGGCTTCTGCTCCTCTGTCACATTTTACTGAAATCTGTTTGTGGCTCAGGAATGTACTATGGACAAATGGGCAGACACAGGCACTGCCCAGAGGCTCCCTTTTCCTTCAGGGCAAACAGGGCAATATGGTGACCAGGGTAACCCATATCCTCAGCAGAGAGGCCAGATCAGCGCACGCCCAGATTACTCAGCAAAAGGGAACAAAGAGGACAGGAGAGCTAGGAAATACAAGTTTCTTCACTGCTATGATTTTCAAGCACACACTAAACTAACAGGTGTTCAAGGAGCAGATCCTGACTTCAAACAGCTGCTCCGTTGTACCGTGCTGGTGGAAAGTGTACTCAAAAGAGTGTGAGACCACAGCAGGAGATTCAGAGGTGGATCTGTGCTGCCCCAAGAACCTTTAGGTGAATTCACCTGTACCTCGCCACACACCTGAGCTGGGCTGGGTCTGGTGGTGATGCAGACAGATCACACCTACCACTCAATTCTTGTACCTTTTACTATTAACAAGTTCACTGGTTTGAGTCCAACTCTGGTTAATTCATTTTAAAACCTGAAACCTGATGGTTCATGGCCTGTGTCAGATCAGAGCATTTCCGTGCAGGTCACAGCAGACAGCAGCCCTTATTCCACACTTTGTCAGGACAAAGCACCTGTTGTCCCAGCAGTTTCATTGTCAGAGGTTAAGGTTCCAATAACTCTTCTAGCCCAAGACACATGAATCTTACCTTCCCTGGGGTCACACTCTGAACTTCAGAGGTGCCAACACAACATTTTCTGCAAGCATTAAAGTTGTACATTCCCATACTATGATAAAAAATTGAAACATAGTTCTGGGCGAGTGTCCTTCAAGGGCAGCCTGTGCTTAGAATTGGTACAAGATTGCTTTATAGTCTAGCTGATGGTCTCCTCACTCTCTATCACCACTGGGACATCAACATAAAACTCATTTCAATTAAGCAGCAATGAGTCTGCAATAAACAAGTCTCCAGATGATGGGGCTCACTCAGCTATTGTAATTTACAGATACTCATTAAGGGACAGACAGACTGCTGGAAGCACGGCCTCATTCCACACGCAAATCAGAAGAGGTTAAGGAGTCTGGGTGAAGATGTGGCAACCGTATCTGACCACACCTCTGCTTCCACGCAAAGCCTCATTGATCTCTGCAAACTGGATCTCTTCCCAAGGAGATTCAATTACAGAACCAAGGCTGGTGTCTGAAAGCTCTTTCATCCTACAGCAAGACATAGAAATGGGCAGGTTTCCACCATATCACATAAAGGTCTGGCCTTGCTGCAGAACGAAACTTGATTTGATGGCTCTTAGAACCAAAACCCATTTCTCCACCCCCAATAAAGTGACTAGAAAAAGAAAGTACAACATTTTTCTTTCCTTGTTCTCATGACAACACTACTGAACATTTCCTTTTAACTTCCATTGGCAAGGAAACCCCAAAACAAAAAGGAGGAATTAGTTCTGTCCCCATCTGCAATACTTTGTAATAACTCTAGATCTTTTTGCCAGTGTTGGAGATGCTGAATCCTTTTGTGAAACTGTCATCTTGAAGGTCTGGGAGACAAATACCCGTGCACCAAATCGCACACACAGAGGTCAGACAGGCAAGTGCAGTGAAAGAAGTCTAGGGCAAAACAGTTGGTGAATTAAATGGATTTACAGTGTGAAGGTAATGATCAACTTATGATTGAAAAAGCAACTGGTTCAAATTTCAAGAGGTAGCTGCTGATACTAACAAAGCATCAACAGTTAGCAAAAGGGCAACGTGGAAATCACTACCACAGCATCGCAACCCACTGGCTGCCCGTGGATGTAGCAGACACCTGCCACAAAGAACTTGCCAGCAGGCTGATCCCCGCCTTTCAGCAGCTGACAAACTGCACATTCTGTACCTCTGCATGGACAGAGGGCCCCGCAGACCCCCCCCGGCACTGCTGGTACAGGATGGACAAGCTGCCCTCTGTTTGAGTTTCTGGTTCTTGCCTAAGTTGCTCCAGCAGCTGGGTGCAAGGAAAGTCATTCTCTTAAGGGGTTTCCCTTGCATCCCAGACAGATCTGTATCATCATAGCAGAACTAACAAGGTCTCTACTTTCAGCCATAAAAACTGTAGGAGCTTCAAATCTTTAAAACTTTGTCCAGCCGAGTTGCAGAGGTTCCTGATGAGGGAGACAGACACACCTCCTCATTTCCTTAGGAAGCCAGGCTAGTAACAAGCAGTCAGATAAGAGCTTTGCCACTCCGGTCTGTGTGGGATTCAAACCGGTTATCTGGTTATTTCACTGACGCACCCAAGGACCAGGAAGGAAGAGGATGAGCATGAACCAAATTAGGGAATGGCAATGCCAGAAACAGAAGAGACCACGACTTTCTAGACAGATTGGACTGTGGAACTTCCAAATCTGAGCAAATAAAGAGGCATGACCCCTTAAATTACCTGCAAATTTGTTCTGGTCTCAGTGTGCCTAAATGGGATTCACTTATGGCATACTCACTTAAGCAATAAATCATGTCTACTTATCTAAATCAGTTTAGAACTGACTTTACAAGTTCCTAGTTCAGGAATTTTTGAGCACCAGCAGGCATCAATTAGAACTTGGTCTGTCTCAGCCTGCACCGCACTATGGAACAGGAGGGAAATCAAAGTCAGTTGTCATTTCTTAGCAGTAAAAAACTTACAGGCTCACTATGGGATCTTAAAATTAGCACCAAACTTGTCAGGGGAGCACGTGGCACTTTCAGTATCACGCACCAACATCCTTACAGAAAACACCCTGTGGTAACCAGAAGGAACCCTGAAGTCAGGATTTACCCCGACGTCAGGTTCAGGGAAGGAGGGAACAAGGAATCCTGAAGTCAAGATTCACAGTATTTTTTAATTTTGCCTTGCAAATGTCTGATACCCACTCAGTCATTAGCAAACATCAAAAATAGTAACACTTTGCAGAGATGCAGCTTGTACCACCAGCTTTTACCTGCCGCGCACTCTGCCTGCCAGGGCACGCCGAGAGCGCGCTGCAGATGGGGGGGGGGTATTAGCTGTAGAAACCCCATAAATGACAGATGTATTTCACATTCCACTGTGGTGCTACAGGAGTCTTGCAGGGAGCTCAGAATCCTTCAGGGGAGTCACTGCTGCTGCAGCACAGCTAGAGCAGCGCACCGCGGGGAAAGAACAAGGGGAAGGCGCTTCAGCCAGCAGTTTCGATCAGTTGCTCCTGGGACACACCTCCCGCACAGTGTGCGGGGCTGGCGGGAAGCACTCGTTATTTCCACAGCAATTAAAGCTGCCGGCGTGAAACAACCCTCTGTACAACCCTCTTAAACTCCCCGCCTCACCACAGCGCCGCACGGCCCCCGGGCGTAGAAGGTTCAGGGAAGGCGAGAACAAGGGGAAGCTCCAGCTCCGCTCACCGCCAGGTCCTCCCGCACGCCGCGGTACTGCTCCTGCACCGAAAAGCCCCGGCGGTCCTGCAGCTCCACGCGGGGCTCCCCGGGGAAGCGGGAAGCGAAGCCCCGCAGCACCGCGCCCTCGAAGTCCGCTAGAACCCCGTCCATGTCCACCAGCACCCGCAGCGGAGCGCCTGCACCGCCCATGCCCGCGGCTCGGCCTGCGGCCCCGCCTCGCCAGAGCTCCCCTCCTGGCTATGCATGAGCGGGGCGGGCCTACGGGGGAGCCTGGATGGGCTGACAGGGGAAAAGGAGAGGGAAGGGGAGCAAGGAGCCCCGCAATGTCTCCCTCAGCAGCGTAGGGTAACCGGGACAGCGGCAGCTCCTCTCAGCCAGGGTCTCACTGGACAGGAAGCACAACGGGTTCCGCAGGTCACAGGGCTTGAGGAGGAAACACAAGTTGATTATTTTCCACCTCCTGGGCCACAAAACAGGTACCACCATGTACCGTGCCGCCTGTGGCCATGTCAGCCTTGAGAACACCACCCCTGCTGTAGGGGAGGAGAAGCTTCGAGCAAACCCAGTTTTACAGGTTCAGCACCCAGCTCCCAAACTGATTTGGACAGCCAGGGTAGTTCTAAGCACCAGTTTTTCCAGGAGGCGGGAATGGCTCCAGCACACACACAAGTCCTGCACAAACCCACTGCTCCAACTGATCGTGCAGCAGAACCCCCTGCAGAACAGGAGAACTTCATGGCTCTTCATTCCACCCCTCCCTTGTTAGGGCCCAGTACTGTCTGTCTGTGTGCCCATGTGTGTGTGCAACAAAAAAAACTTGCCACACTCCACACACCACGATCTACAAGATATAAATCAGACACCTTCTCTGGATGATGGTGAGCTCAAGCTAGGTATAAGAGCTCCCTGCTGGTCTATTCCACCACGACTGGAGCGGAGCGGGTTGGCTGAGACAACTGAAGGGAAAACAAAACCAAACCCACTCATGAAATAAAACCCACACAGGAAACACTGCTTCAAAATTTCTATATTATTTACTTTTAAGCAACAGTCCAGCTTTGTGAAATCACAACACACACTTTAAAGGATGAGATTTTTCACCTCATGGTCAAGCACCAGCATGATCATGCACAGCATTGAGTCAGTTGTAAAAAAAATGCCCTGTAATTTTTTTATTTATACAATCCACTCCACCTTTACTGAATAAAATCTGAATAAATTTCCTTCTAGCATTTGGCCAGGTGGCTCTGGTCATCAGCCTCTATTTGGCACGTACCCTGCTTCATACTAGTCCAGTATCAAGATTTGTTAATTCTTGTTGAAGGCAGCATGGTGTACACTAACCACATCATGATTTCTATGGCACAGCAGGGCTCAAGGCATTTAGGCATTTACCACGTACAGTCAATGATGCCTTTTAGATCCCCAAGCCCCCCAAATGTGGAGGGAGGGGCTGCGCTTGCTGATTGTTTGCTGGCCTGTTTAACCAGAATTCTAGACCCTTGTAAAGCTAAGGGGTTCTAAAAAAAAACCAAAATCTCAGTACAAAAACCCTCTAAGCACACTTAGAACCAATCTACTCTCCTTTGAATTACGTTACTATACTTCATAAAGCTTTCCCTCAAGTCTAGCACTAGAAAACACTCATGTCACTTCCAGTAGATCTGGGGGAAAACACAGGACAGAAGTGGAAAAAACCCTTGATCTCAAAAAAAGATGGCGTACATAAAGTGCTTCTTTTTAATGAACGAAATTCGAGATGTACAGTCAGGCTCAAGTTGTGCAGTTCACAAGCATGGGGGAAAGAAACAGACACGAGTTCAAAACAGGAAGGGAAACGTTTAACCGAGGACTAGGCTGGACTTGCCACCGGGTGGATTTCTCCTGGACGGTGCGGGTGCTACTGGGCTAGGAACAGGTGCAGCAGGCAGGGATTTTTCTTCGTTTTGACCTGGGGCAGCTTCTACATCAGCCTCAGTGTTTTCTAGAAGAAAAGAAGCTTTTAAAATGTTTGATGTGGATGATGAAAGCCAGATGTTTCACTGGCTCAGACAGATCAGCTCCTGTCAGTTTTCTCCAGGCTTACAGACACGTGGGGTGCTGCTGTAAGCTGCTGGCAGAACAGGCTCAGCCCTCTGAAGTGTTTTTCAGATGAACTCTGAAGCCTCGTAGTTCAGTTTCAGACATTTGAGAGCCACATTCACTCAGGTCTTAAGTCAGCGTATGACTAGTGATTGTAACTCAAGTCTGAGCAGGTGCTGGAAACCAAGACACAGAAGCACCAGCACTTGTAAGCAAGAGCTTAGGTTTAAACCACATTCCCAATTTCATGACTGGAAGGAAAAGCATCTGACAGGCACTTCAGAGGCTTCACAAGGAACAGACTAGGGAGCAGCCATGCATCAAACATTCCCTGGAAAGCATACGACAGTTTATTTTAAATACTTCTGAACAACCACAAGTGAAGATGGGACACAGAAGGAATCCTTCACATGAAGCACTTTAGATACTGCAGCAGGTAACTGGTGTATCCACTTCACTGGCCAGTAACTAATGAGCACACAGTGTACTTTAGCATCTCACATTTCTATAGATTAACACTCAGTTATGAGCCAGAAGACCAAATCAGCACCAAGTCACTCCCAACACTGGCAGAGTCAGGGGAGTGGAGCTTCAATGTGAAGCAGGTACTTCAGCTGTTTTTAACAGACCTGAGTTTCATCTAACAGTCAGTAGTCCCTGGTTTGAAGGATTTAGGGAAGACGAAAAACAAGATTTGTTTCCTATTCTCTCCTTGGTGCCACCCAACATTCTGCTGGTGCCTTCACACATTTCAGAGAACTTCCAGCAGTAAGACTCAGGGCAGCTCCTGGGAGGTAAGTGCTGCCCAGAGCTGGACATAAGACCAGCATGGTTTAGGTGTTGGGGACTTTTTCCCCCCTAGATGCATTACTTTATACTTACACAAAGATTATCCTGACACCTTTTTCCCTGGCTACCTATTTATCTTAGTCCTTCTGACAATAAGATTTTCTCATCATCAGCACAATTTGACAACTTAAAGACCTAATATCCCAAACAAAATTGGAGACTTCACTGCTCATTACCTTTCTCAGGTCACGGATGAAGGCACTGAATAAAGCCAGCCCCAGCATCACTTCCCATGGCTCATTTTTCCAACGTTAAGAGCGATCACTAAGCCCTACCCTTTGCATCCTATCCTTTAGCTACCTTCCTATCCCCAGAAGCAGCTTTCCTCCTATCCTGCAGCAACTCAATTTATTGTTTGGGGGGTTTTTTAATGATCTCTGATGCAGAATTGTATCAGAAACACCAAAACCTCACTTGTGTCCACTGACTCTCCCTCCCCCAAACCCATGCTTCTAATAATCTCAAAGAGCTCCAGCAGCTTAGTCTAGTCTCCCTGCAATCAGAAATAATCTGCAGTGGATTCTCTGCTGTATTCATTAACTCACAGGCCCATCTGAACAAAACAGCTAATACAAAAGTTTTAAGCTTGAAGCTTCTGCAGCTCATGCGTTCCACCAGCTGCTTACTCAGCAAGGCCAGAACAACCGCCGCCATGCCCACTGCTCCCACAGCCCTGAATGCTCCATTGTCCCTGCCCCAGACCCCGCCACTGTGCAGCTCCTCTGCCCACCAAAGATAGACTCCACCTTCCTGAGTATCCTGTAGATTCAGTCAGTGGGGACAGTCAATGAGTGCTGTCCAGTTCTCCTTAGCTAGTCACATTCACTGAGCTGACAGCCAACTGAGTCACACAGGAAACAAGAATTACTGTCACAAGAGGGGGGAAGTTTTTATAGCAGTTAGAGTTGCATGGAGCTAGTTCATAGATGCATTCTCACATAGTAAACTTATTGAGATAAGTCTGTCAACCTGTGAACTAAAGGGATAAATGCAAAAAGATCAGATCAAATGTCAAAGCTCTTTCTGTATGAGAAAGGTATCGTCTCTGAAACAGCTTCCTACTGCAAACCATTGCACAGAAAGGAGCTGCAGCTTCCAAAGAGGAAGCATGAACACTGCCACAGAATGAACAAAGTTTTCTTCCCCTAACCAGGCAAGAAAATAAATGTGTACCCCCCCCATCTGACACCTACTTGAGGTTTTATAATTAGTCACATACAAAACCTAACCTCAAATTCAAAATAATGAAATTTTTTCATGAAAAACCTACTAAGAATCTAGATTCGCTGTGAATTGATAAGCAGGCAGTCTGTACTTGGGGGTGTATTCATTCAGCTCCTTTAAAAGTACAGAAAGGGCTCTACAAAAATCACTTGTGTGACAGGCAGGGTGTTCACCAGCCCATGTCTGCCATCTCACACAGCAGGGACAGAGTGCAGTGACACATCTTGGTGAACAAATCTCTCTGCTCCATTAAACTACCCAAGATATCCAAAACTATCAATGGGAGAAATTAATTTAACAATCCATCAAGATTCTTGGATATCTGCCAGACACACCATTTCCAGGAAGCATTAACTACTCCTTCCCATGTACACCAGTGGAAGTTCAATGCTCAAACCTTTGCCTGTTGTTTTATTTCATCTTGAAAAAGGTACAGTTTATTCACGGTCACAACAGTAAGAAACCCATTACTCTCCTGTAACACACTTTGTTTTTAATGCCCACCTCCCAGCACACATTTACTTATAATCATAGAATCATTCATGTTGGAAAAGACCCTTGGGAACATCGACTCCCACCCCTAACCCTACTCTGCAAGTTCACCCCTAAACCATATACCCCAGCACTACATCTAAGCATCTTTTAAGCTCATCCAGAGATGGTGACTCGACTACCACCCTGAGCAGCCCATTCCAGTGCCTGACCACTCTTTCTGTGGAGAGAGTACAAAACTCCTTCACTGTCACCTACCAGCAACAGACCAAAGGCCAAGCTCTGAAAATGTGAACTTTTTCTATCTCTTCTCACCCGGTTTCAGTCTGCTGTTGCTAAATCAGGCAGCCCTATCTCTGCTTCCTCCCATCCCCTCTCTTCTTGCCTCACAGCTGCCTACAGGGTCCCATCTGACCCTGTGGTGAGCTGGTTTAATCAAATACCAGGAGAAGCAGCAGAACCCTTAGATCAGTTCACTTCTATTATCAAACCACATCCTCTTACCGGAGGACAAACTTGAGATGCCTACAGTGTTAATTAAGATCAGACTGACACAGGAAAAAAAGTACTGGAGCAGCCTGCTAAAGAAGAGACACTTATTTTGGGCACAGATACCACTCAGGAGTAGTTAAAAATATTCTGGAAAGAATTCCCCTCACTCCCAGCAAAAGTCTTTTAAGGACAGGGAGCTGCTAATGGCTTTAGTGATCTCCCACAACTCCTAGGTGTTGAAAGTAGCACCCAGCCAGCACGCATATTCCTCTCTTCAGGAAGTAGGTAGTCCTGAGGTGAATCTTACAAAGGAGAGATTTCCAACCTCACAGCTAGAAAAAAACACATCAAGGTTGACAAGCTGCTGCTAGGGGAAATGCTGCTGTTTACATGAGATCTGCAGTTGCAAATGAACTTCCTGGGTAAAAAAAAAATTTTAAAAAAATAAAAAAAATCAGCATTTAAAAAGCAACAGGAACTTAAAAGCTAGTTCATGCAGACTGTTTCAGAGGCACTGACTGGTTTTGGTTATTTTAATGACTGTAGTGTTTGTTGTATGAGGACAGGTAAAGAAGTAAATTGCTAAACTAAAATTAATTAAGCTGATTATAAGCTACTATAGCAGCAGTACAGTCTTGTAGTAACTGAACTCTCTGCTGGATGGTATCCACCCTGCCTTCTAGTACTTAAAACAAATCTTGACACCAACTGCTGCTGGCACAGTCCTGAACAGGACTGCTCTCATTTCTGACCTGATGACTAACAGGTGCTCTGCCATTTCATTCCACATCCACACCGAAGGAGTCAGGTCACTTTATTGATTCCACAGATCCCAGAGACAACCCCAAGCCTCTCCTAATACATTGACCATTTACATATCCTATATACACTTACATTTCAAAAGGACCCAAATGCGAAAGGCTTTTGCTAGAAGAGCCCAAAGAAGTTACTCACCAGAAACTTCACCACCACCATCTGCTCCCTAGAAGAGAGAAAACAAATTATATCTGTCACTTCACAACATATTTTCCCCTTCCTTTGAGAGGGTTGGTCACACTGCTCTATGTAGCAATGCCTTCTGAGTGACAGACCCAGTGAAGCACTTTTGGACTAGGACTAGGCTCTTTGGGATAGATACCAGAGTGGCACAGTGGGTTCTGTGTACACATTTCTGTATATAATGGGTTTATTAGCATCAGTTCTTATGGAGATTTGGAATGCCATCAGTTGTTTATTTACCCAATGCACTCCTCGAGTTTAAAGACAGTTGCCACTGAAGTAACCCTGATGACCTGCAGCACATGGCATACTTGTTATTCCCACACCGTGAAGGACACGGGTGGGCACAGAACTTTATTAGACACAACATCCTACATGAGGCAGCAGGTAGGTAATGAGAGCGTCATAACTGCTGAGCTATAGTAACAGAGTTATACTGTGAGCAATTGGCAATAGCTCAGTTTCCCTTCACCGCTACTGAGCAACTCTTTCAAACACCGGTTATCTGTGAGCAAGGCCAAGAGGATTTGTTCTATTCAGGACATTTAACTTGAGACACAGATCACGTTTTCTGCAACACAACTGATAAAGTTTCCTGCACTCCATAAACAGCTCCTCATTCTCTTCCTACTGAATCTGTTCACAGGCTGCAACTGGACACAGATACAAAAAAAGTCTTCCACCAGTGGCCAAGGCTCCTCAATGGCACCAGGTTTATCAACTTCCAGAGATATAACTTTGTTAGTTACCCTGTAAAACTGTGATCATTGGAATATAAACAGGAACTCCCACAAATCTATCACCTTAAATCCCAGACTGAGCTGTAGTAACTAGGTCCAGCTTCTCTTGTCTGTACTCTACCTACTGTAGAAAATTAAAGCATTCTGCACTGGAAGAATCTATTTGCAAAGCTGAGACCACAGAAATGGTAAACAATGTTTAACAATTAAGTAGAAAACAGCATTAGATTAGAGGGTTTATTTTTGCTTTCGGTGGTACCAGCTAGAAATTTAATCTCATTTGTATTTGTTAAATGGAAAAAAAGACATTTAGCAAATCTAACTGCAAATCATGCTCCACATTGCTACCAAGCAGACAGTCTACACAGAAAGCAGCACATTAAAGTATTAAAGACAGTTACAGAAGTAAAATCAGCATCAGTGCTACTGAGGTAAGTTCTTTTTGGGATGTGAAACCAAGTCCTTTGTCAGGTCTTCAGTTTGTTGCAGGCAACTACTGCTTGCAAAATGTTAAAACACAAAAATGACAGGTCTGAGGTATAATGAAGTGGTATTTTGCACCACTTCATTACAGTCTAGTCTCATCAGAGACTCCAGAAAGGGTCCTTTTAGAAAAATACAGCCTTCATCAACATACTGTACAGACTATCACATGGAAAAGAGAACCTTCAAGAAAAGAACAGATTCAAGAGTAAAGGCTTCAGATCCTACAAAGTTTCCAAGTGTGTGAACATCAGTGATAAAGCAATCACACACAGAGCTTGAATTGTTCCACTATCAGGCTCTTCAGTGTTCATGTACTGACCTTGGGATCTACAAAGTCGCCACAGTTTGCTTCAGTTGAGTTTGTCCTTTGTGGTCCAGATGATTGACAATCGTCTCTGATTTCACCTGGCTTGGTCCCTACAAGTAGAGATTGATTCTAATCAGACAGCAAGATAAACCTACTGGGAAAGCAGACCATACAAAGAGTTTGGGACACTTTGTTTGCTGGTTTCTTCTTCAGTTAAAGCTTTACCATTCTCAGATCTGGTCCTTGAGAAAATTACTCAAACACTACTGTTGTACAACAGCATCTCATGTAGCTGAGAGTCTCACTGAAACTGATGGAAGTGAGGGTGAGTGTCCCAAGGCCACCCATACTGGCTGTGCTCTGCAGAAATGGAAGCTCAGTCCCAGCTGTGAGTACAACACTGAACTGAACTGAACTTCCTCTGCATAATCAAGACAAATCACCACTACTGCAAATACTAAGACATGAGTCCATCTTACTGCGACTTGTTTGGAAAAACTGCTTCCAAAATAGACTTCTTTGCTTGCAACATTTGTGCTCAAGACTTGCAGCAGTAAAAAGTCTTTTGTGGAAGCAAAAGAGAAATAAGAAATACCATGCAAGCAGACATCATTTATAGTCCTAAATTACCAAAGTAAGAGGTGAACTCCGGTTTTCCACACTGAGCTGCCAGCAGCTTTAGGCTCATATAGAAAATGAATGCATGCATGTCAGCAGCTCTGGACGCAAAGCACTACATTCTTACCTGATGATTTAGCCCAAGAAGGTGGGTTTTCCTCAGGAGTTCCAAAGATGCTGGATGCCATTTTGTTCCTTCGCACAGGTTGCTCTTTTGGTTCATCAAAACCCAAGGAGAAGTTGGATCCACCGCCGGGAGGACGCAGCACTCTGGGAAAGAGAATCAGCTTTAGAACCCTGCACGTAGCACCACCATCACTAAGCCACACTCTGACACATAAAACCAGACTAATCAGATCATTGTTAGCTTTTGTAATGTTCAAACAGAAGCTACACAGGATGACTGTGTGACACGTTGGCTTTAACAAATGATACAGACTGCCATGGCTTTAGTGCATCATTTGAAGTACCAAGGCAATGACTGACAGTGTTCAATCCAGGCACCACATTCCACTGCTCTTTGCTTTAGCAACACTTAACAAGAGTAAGTGCACTCTGCTTTGTGCTCTGGTTTCATTCAGTGTCAAAAAGAGCTGCTGTGACCAGCCTTCGGTCTGAGTTGATTAGAAAATAAAGTCTGTGGGCACATCAAATTCCAGAGAACCCCCATGAAGGAGGACATTAGTCTTCACACTGGCAGCACAGTGAAGACTCAAGTTTGGCACATGAGCCAGAGGACTGGTTGCATCACTAATGACTGGGGGCTGCATTTGTTTCATTGGAAAACCCCTCAACTGCACAGAGAAGGTGCAATTAAACAGTTTTGAGTAGGACTATTATTAGGAGAGACGTGTACAAAGCTCCAGATACATAACCTAAGCCTAACAATATTCTGTTACGAAGAACCCTGCTTGGTCCTTTATACCATGGTCTGCTTTCCAGCTTTGCAGAAATCAACTGAAAGTAACAACAGCAGTGGTATTTAGATGTAAATTCCTTCAGATCGTATTTTCTTCAGCCTATGATCTCTTCCAGGGTGATGTGTTAGCTGGGGAACCCTGACAAAAGCCAGGAGTGTAAATAAAAGCCAGAGCACATGAGAACCGTCAAAATCCCTACAGACACGTGAGCAACCAACAGAGCTTGAGATACCCAGTGCTTTGAGATTAAGACCAGAGTAAGGAAAGGATGGGGTATACACATCATCTTTTTTTATCTTTACAGTTTCATAAACTACAAGTTAGAACTTCACAGCAGACAGCAGCACACAGCATGTCACTGCAAACAGATAATCAACACAACCTGATTTAACAGTGTCATCACCACGGGTGATTCAGATCTTTTGAGACTTTGCACCTACTACATACCCAATGCAACACAAAACCACCTCTCCAGTCTACAGAGTTCAACCACCATAACGGCAAGACAAATCCACAAAGGCACATGGCATGGCTATTTAGTGTTAATTTACCAGCAAAGCCCGTAATAAATTCTTCTCCACAGTTCTAATTACTAGTGCTCAGCTGCTATTGGAAGGATCCCAGGAGACTGCACTTGTTTTAAGAACACAGTAACATTTTTATGACTTGCTTTGTCTCCCCTTCTGGATTAAGGGAGGTGATGTTGGTCTTTAATCACCCTCTTATCTCTTTTCCAGATGAAAAGTCCCCATATATGTTTATTAGCTTAGTTACAGATGTTGCACTTACTAAGTTGAAGAACAGTCTGTCCCAAGAAGCGCTTGTTCCCACAGCTCAGATCACCCTGATTTTAACACAGCTCTGAAGCTAGTGCACTTTTAACAGTCTCCACTGACTGTCTTAATGAAAATAACAAAAGACAACTGTTAAAAAACGAGATTCCCTCTTGCCAATCTCAGCTGAAGGTTGACAGATTTTATTAGAGGCCTCTCACAGTTTCAAGATGCTTGAATATGCCTCATCAAAGCCACATCTGACACCTCAAGCAATAAACCACTTAAACCTGCACCTGATAGTCAGTGATGTCTACTTAAAAACCATCCACAGCTCCATCCAGGACACGCTCCTGTAAAAGGTCTGGCGTTTTCAGTCTGCTTGTTTCAAAATACCTCCCAAAAAAGCTACAAGCAAACATGAAACATCTGCTTTGTCAAGACAAAACCCTACAGGGATAAAGGCGACACACGACGGCTTGGGAAAACCACACGATCCTGTCCAAGGCAGCGGTTCCTCCTGCCGAAACGTGGTGCAAACCCCAGAGCCGCGAATCTCACCCCCCACTACCTGCCAAGTTTTCTTTGTTTCCAGACAGGCTGCGGCCTCCCCCCACCCCACGCCGCAGGCTCCCAGCCCCCGAGACTGGGAGTCGGAGGGAAAGGGCGTGGGAAATGCAGCAGGAATTCCACGAACCGGCCCCGGCCAGCAACCGGGCAAGGGCTACGGCGTGCGGGGAGCGACACATGCCGTGGGAGGGGGACATGGACCGAGCAGACAATGGAGCCCGCCCGGCCCCACCCAGATCGCGGCAACCTTCGGGGCTGCTCCGGTCGTGGGGCTGCTCCGGTCGTGGCAGCCGCGATGAGGGAGCGGCGGGCAGACACTGGGGAGCAGGGGCGCAGCCATGTGTCGTCCCACCACCCCACCCCACTATGGGGCTGCGCGGCCGCGGAGCCGCCTCCCCTCTTTGTTCGGAACCGCAGGGACTACCAGGCGCGGCCGAGCAGCCCAGGGAGAGTCTCGTCAACACCCACCCCCGCGGCTCCCGCAGCCCCGCACCGGGCAGCTGCCGCAAGGCACAGCCAAGGCCTCACCCCCACCAACACCACAGCTGCCCCCGGCGGGTGCGGCCGCCTCCACCTCCCGCCCGAGAAACGGCGAGGAGGAACCGCACACGGCGAGACCCAGCGCGGCCGCGCCCGCTTCTCGCTCAGAGCCGCCCCGGGCAGCCCTGAAAGAAAGAAGCGAGGGGCGTCAGCCACGCAGTGAACCCACACAGTTCCCCCCGAGCCCTAGCCCCGAGCCCCCGCCGGACCTGGAGCTGTTCCTGCCACTGGGGTCCATGCCCGAAAAGGTGGTCGTGGTGGTCATGGCGGCAGCGCCGGGGCAGACAGACAGAGAGGAACGAGCTCCGCT
This sequence comes from Rhinopomastus cyanomelas, assembly GCA_013400115.1. Taxonomy (NCBI): domain Eukaryota; kingdom Metazoa; phylum Chordata; class Aves; order Bucerotiformes; family Rhinopomastidae; genus Rhinopomastus; species Rhinopomastus cyanomelas. The sequence goes on from VXBP01003135.1 coordinate 466,288, forward strand.
GAGAGGCCAGCGGGGAGTGACAGTCCCGACGCAGAGCACCCTCCGGCCACCACCTCGCTCGCTGCTGCCGGTAACAACCGCAACCACCGCCCGCACCGGCCACGCATCTTATAACCAGCTCAAGGTCCGCCCCCATCTGCCTCCTCATTGGACGGTTCAAATGCAACCCCGAGCTGCTATTGGGCCGTGCCTTGCCACTCTGCCCTCTGTTCCGCCTCGCCGCTTCTTGCGGGCGCCTTGTCGCCTCTTGCGGGCGCCTTGTCTCATACGCTAAAGCCCATTGGCGACTACGTCGGCTCTGCGGTGATTGGCTGCACCTTGGCTGAACGCCCTTTGTCGCTAACTGGCGGGAGTCCCCATCATTCACACCAGACGATTCCTGACTGGCTGGGCCACTCCTGAAGGCAGATAAGTCTCGGAGCCGGTTCCCTTGTGAGGGGAAGTCCTGGCTTCAACGGCCCAGAGCCTGGACATCCCGCTGTGTCCTACTGCCCTAAGAGGTACCGCTGGGGACACCACCAAAGGCTCCACCCCCGCCCCTTCACACCTACCACCACCTCGGGAGGCAGCCCGGCCTGTGCCAGCACTGAAGGTGCCTCAGGGAAGTCTCACGGTTCAGTTTCCAAACACGAGGAGGAACAGTTTGGAGGCCATCAAGGAGCCAGAGGTTGTTCACACTAGGCCTCAGTAGCAGTAGAGGCTGGCTCCAGTGAGGAAACACATGGGGCTGTCACCTCATCAGCAGGTGTGGAGGAGTATAATTTGCCATACTGGGGGATTTTGGAGCAGTGGATTATTCTGAGACTGATATGACTTTTCCTGGAGCATCTCTGGTGGAGAAGGAAGCCCAGCAACACTGCTCACCTGCATCTTAAATGCAGGAGGCTGCATAATTTGGTGCCTTCAGCTTCTACTCTGTGCCAGCATAAAGCCCATACAACACCAGTGAAGCTACCAGATGTTGACTGATCCCACCTTGGATCTGCTGGCTGGGAGCTGCCTCAGCTCCTGCAACTTTCAGACACTCGGATGCTTTTTTGATCACTTTACTGCAAAACCCAATGCATCAGGATCTCACACTTCAATTGTTAATTGGGATAAAAATTCCCTCCCCATTTCAATTAATAAAACTCCTGAATACCCAGAAAGTACTTTTCTCTGGAAAACTGAAGTTCTGTCTGAGCTACCTCACTCCATGTCCAACACGACGTGTCGAGCATCTGAATTATCACCAGCCTCAATACTGACACAGCTCAGGAAAGCGCTGAACTGCTCAAACTACACAAAAACAGCTTTTTAATTGTTCTAATCTAGGATATGTAACAAAATTCTTGTTTTAAAAAAAACCAAAACCTCAGTAAACCCTCAACCACTATTTAGGTCCCCAGGGAATTCTCTGTCGCATCACATCTTTGTAGAGGTTAAAGGGGAAATGCTATGCAACATGACACAATTGTTTTAATTCTATTACCCTCAGGCTTGGGCATTAAGAAGTCAAATGATACCTATTAGAATCCACGTAAGCATCTGCTCTCTTGAGAACTTTCAAAAGTATTTTGTCATCTAAGGCTTTTTATACAAACCCACAACATTTGACTCTTAAATTTGTACCCTTGAGACATACAGAGCCATTTATTCAAGTTGATATGAAGAAAAACCTGTTCCCTCTGACAAAGCTAGTTTTAACATGCAGCTTTAAAACCCGAAACATTTGGTATTTCGAGGGACCTCCTACTGATCTCTCCAACAGTCCTGACTGCAGGATATTCTTCAAGTGAAAGCTGATTATTTACACACAACAAGATGAAGGGATCTATGGAGATACCTCAAAAACTGGGCTTGCCCACCTTCCTGGGATGATGACATTTGACTAGAAAAATTCTCAGCAGCTGTTCAAAACAACTCTTGACACCAAACAATCCCACCTGTTGTTGAAATTCAACCAGCACTGAATGCAAACAGCATCTGGAAGTGAGAACAAGACTTCAGGAAATGCAAGAGTTAGACAACAAGAGGTATGATCAGCATGAAAAAAGCCTTGGCTTGGTCATCCTCCCGTGACTGAAGGTTTCTTCCTCACGCCAGCCCCTGCTGCTTATGGCATAGTCACAAAATATTCTGCATTCCAAGTACATTGTACAAAGACAGTTTTTGACGCAGTCTTGTTTTCTTTACCCAATTCATTCAGAACCAAAGGTAATAATTAAGTGTCAGCTGAGAAATCAAAGCCTACATCACAAGTGGTGCATGGTGAAAGTTCCGTTGAAGCCTGGTACCCTGCAGATTCAATAGTTTGTCCTAACAGGCAGATTACAAAAAGCCATGAAAGTTGCTTCAGTGCCTTTCTACACCTTCAGGTAAAATTTACAGCAGTAACTGACTGTGTGGGAAGGGGGCTCAAGTCACAGTGTTCAAGCTCCTCTCACAATTGCAGAGATACAAATCTGAACAACATAAAAAACAGCGTTCAGTGCACACTGCTGTTCTTGTCTGGGCGTCCAGCAGAGTTCTCCAGAGCACTGTTCCGCAGTGGCAAGAACACCCAGCTCCACCACTGGAATGCCAAAGTGTCTGGACAGTGCTCAAAGAGCTTCTCTTTGAGCTCTTCTACTCTGTTTTGCCTGAGTTTGCTTAAGCTGTCAAATTTTCTTAGTCAAGTGATCCATTATGAGCCCTTGTTGGGCATCTGATGGGCTTTAATGATGGTATCTATGGACTGGATGCTGAAAGAGATCAAAACCACCAAAGCCAGCACTAAATTAATAACAAGGAGTGTCCTTTGCATCCCTGTCCACCTGGATAACATTCCTTTAATGAAGCACTATTTACAATTTATTTGTGCTTCCACAACCTCAGTTTCTCCACAGTGCTCTGAACTAATCCTCTTACTGTGAGCTATTGTCAAAGCTACCACTCTTCTCTTAGTTGCCACTGCAGCTCCTCAACAACTCTGTGTTGTCTACAGCCCCTCCACTGTCCCTGATTACGTTTGGGATCTGTGCTGACAGAATCACTTTTATAGTACATCAGCCCAACCTCATTCCACTCACATGAAATTCTTCAGAGAGGGGAAAACTCTTCCCTTAAAGGGATCAAAAAGATTTCATAAAGACTGAGTCTCCAGTAACATCATGAGCCCCACACTGCTACTGAAGAAACCAGGAAACCAAAAGGCCAGCTTTGAAGGCCAACTAAAAGCTGAAACCAGGAACCAAAATCCAATCTTCCATCTCTTTCTTATTCTCACACTCCTGCATCCCAACCACCAGTGAGAGAGGCTGTACTACCAATTCATTGTGACACTGGGTATAAAAGGGAAATTAGAATATTAAATTATTCACTATCGTACCCATTCAGCTGGGCAACCAGTTAACATCCACAATGAACACACCTCAACAATCCAAAGAATGAAATGCATTCATTACAGTGGTAATACAACTAAGAATAATTCAAGTTGTTTAAATGCGTTCAGATGACCTTAGTACTCCACAGCAGTCCATCACGCCAGCTGACACCAGTGCACTGAGAAGAGGCCACAATCTCTCAATAAAAATCCTTATTGTCCCCTTTCAATTTAATAGATGATGGCCAAGGAAGCATCTCATTTTTCATTTTTAACTTTGATAACAAATTGCTATTCCTTAGAAATTCAATTCTTTCCAACTGGCTGGAGCAGAGCAAGTGTTTGGTCTCTGAGCCAGTCACATTATCCCTTTTCATTAATGTTGCAGCAACAGTCACAATAGAACCAGTATCCCACAGACAAAACGACACCACTAACGTTACATTGTCTGACTCAGGAGCAATGAAGTGAAGGTACTAGACAGGAATACTCTCAAACCAACCATCTTGCTTTGACCATAACCTCTACAGAGATGTATTTGTTCTGATATTGTTATGTGGAAACAGCAATTACCTTAGTACCTCAGGAATTTGTCTTTTGTTGAGAACATCTCCATCTTTTGAGTACAACAATCTCTCACATTACCACTTGGAGTATTTCCTTACACTATTGGCAGCTCAGGGTGTTCTGTTCCACAGCCGCCTTGCACTCCCAGAACCAACGTCTTGGGCCTGATCCTCACAAGAGGCCTCCTAACTGAGCACTGCCCACTTTGTGCAGATGAACCACAGCACTGATTTTCAGGTGTAACTGCTCGCTGTGCTTTCCATCTGTCATCATCACTCCATACATAAATAAAACTGCATTGAGTACGTGAAACAACGCACTTTGGGTACATCTTTTAAAATAACTTGAAAGCCAAGTCATGCTTGAGGTTCTGCCCATCCCACCACTGATATGGAAACTGAGGGACTGAAGAACTGGCAGATGCTAAATGCCAAGTTTTATCCACAAGAACTCACTGTTGTATTCAATTACAACTTGCTCTGTTATTTTTCATTTTAAAACCACAAGAGGAATATTAACTAAATTGCACAGCAATCACTTTAGAATACATTATTTGAAAATTGTGGGTAATAAAGTAATTTGCTCAGGCTCTTGAAAGATCCCAGCTGCTTAATAAACATGAAAAACTTACCTCTCGGTCCATGTCACAGACCTCTTTGCCCACTTTTCCTTTATCCTCCAACATGTGGACCTCTAGTAGTCTGTTAAGATTACCAGTGTAAACACAAGAACTGCTACAAATACAGCCATGCCAAACAACTAAGTGAGCTCCAAAGAATTGGATCCAGATTGTTTATATTGCTGGACTTCATACCACTTCCAAATCATTGGCCCTAGCAGCAGCAGCTTTCTTAGTGAAGTTACAGGAAAACTACTGAGGTCCCAGCAAGCAGGAATCAACAGAAGCTCTCCAGAAGTGGAGGAACAGTACTGACAACAAGTTCTGTCTGAAGGAGAGCATTTACAAGACCATGCAAGAAGAGTTCTAAAAAGAGGTTTTAAAAAACAAACAGGTTAGTATTTCTGCATTGCTGTGCACACTAACAAGTATCAGAATGTGCTGGTCTGCTTAACAGTTTGCTAGACTTATGTGAACTAGATGACCAAGGCTCTCAAGGAACTAAGTCACTAAGATCTTCTATAGTTTCTGAATTCAAGGAAGTATCTCTCAGAAAGTTCATTTTATCAGTTTTTGACTACAGTCACCATCTTACATAAACACCATTCAGCACTGTTAGAAGAATAATTCCAGAAATATGAGGAGCAAGCTCAAGCAAAGAATAGAAACACACCAGGAATTAAGAAACTTACGTGGCCAATGCCTCTCAATTATTTTTTTAATAGGCTGTTACTAAATACTAGAGGAAATTTCAATTCAGGTTGACTGCCAGTACATTTCCATTGGGCCACACTTTTTGTCTTTGCACAGGAAAATTTTGGCAAGCTAATAAAATTTCATATTAAATGGTCTTGCTTTATTAATGGAACATTACACTACTATAATCCTGCATATAGGTTCATGACAGATGAAGTACCAGTCCAGTACTTGAGGAGATTAAGACACTGTTTTTGAAATCGTGCTACTTACAGTACCTGTCACTCCACTGCCTTAGGAAACAAAAAAAACAAGAGGACAAGACACAGCAGGGAAATTTGAGCGTCAGTGTCTTAAGTTAGGCTGAAAAAACTCCTGGAGTTAAGGAAACCTCACCCTTTCTTCAGAAACAAAAGCAAGTCCAAACATCTTTTTTGGCCTAACAAGATAAAAACAGCTTCCTCCTGGGAAAAGTCTCGGCATGGCATCAAGTTAAAAGGATTTTATGATTTTATGCCCTGTTATCAGAAGCCTAGCCTGGCTGAAAGCTAGATTCTAAAGCCAGAACACCACATTCCATGTGTAACCTCTGAAAGATGTTGAAATATGTTCTCACCACCAGCATTTACTTCAACTACATTTTTTCCAGGCCTTTGTGGTAGTGAGTATGAGAACATTTGTTCACAAGAGGGAATTCCAACCTTGCAATATACCATACAAGTCTACAAGATACATACAAGAAAAAGAACCTGTTCAGCAGCAGAATTTCCTAGAATTAAAGCAATGGCAAACAGCAGTTGATATTTTTCAGCTACAGAATTAAATGCAACTGCAAAACCAGATGCTATTAGTTACATCAGATGTGATTAATGCAGTATCAAATGTGCTAAAATCATGACCAAAGCTAAACAGATCATTAACCATCAGTTAAATGCACAGACCAGTAATTCTGCCACAAGTTAAAGAATTTCCAGCAGGCACAACCCTACTGTTTAGTAATCGCTTCTCAAATAAACTATTATGGAAACCACAACCAAACAGTGAGCTCTGCTAACTAACAGATAAATATCCAAGAGAACTGGCTTACTGTAAACACTATGAAGTTTCAGCAAATGCTCTGGGAATTAGTAGATTGATATATAATCTTCCATGGATTTCACTGCAACCTCTAAACCTCCCTGTGAGAAAACCCACAAGTACAGCCTCATGGAAGAAGCTCCCGACAGACAGCACCATCATTAGCTCTCTTCATGCCAATTTAAGCAGGAACACCTGTTTAAGGCAGAGTTCGGAATCTATACCAGCATAGCTAATACACCCCAAACCACAGCTACTCAGGTTTTTAATTTTGCTTTATGTTTCCAAGCATCTCCTATTTGATACTGAATGGCAAACTGAACTGGGTTAACAAAATAATTTGTTCTTTTTAACTTAAAAGTTTACATCAAAGAGCATTCAGAGTTTTAAGCAAGCTACTCTAAGAAAAATATTGATGCTTCTTTTCAAAGACTGATCAAAAGAACCCACAGACAGTAAACTAAGCAGCCCTTACTCTGTAGTTAGCCTAAGAAATTTTGGATTCATAGAACACATACACACAAAAGTATATGCAAGTCAAAACTGACTTCTATGTCCAGTTAACTACTGAGGGAGTCAGAGGGCACAAGAAAGTGATTAATTTCCAGCTCTTCTGACCGTGAAAGAATTGTGCTTACTTACCACATAGAAAGCTGAGAAATGAGAGTCATAGAATGCTGCAGAAAAAGAAATACAAGCGCTGAGTATGAGTAGTACACAGAAAAATAAAGAAAACTGGTTATTTTAAACAAGAAGTTTATTTAAACAACAAGACGCTTTACTTGAAGGGAAAACTACCTAGGATCAATTTTTTTTTCCTTTTTTGTTTTTAGAGTAATTTACCCCTACTTAGACAGAGATTCCTCTACATGTAACAGCTACGTACAAAAAAGTTATAAAATTGTCCTTGGTTTTACAATGAAAAAAGAAAAACATTGAAATTATCCAATCAAACAAGGTATGCAAGGTTTTTGTTTTTAAACAGTGAGAGCAAAATAACTTACTGGAATATAAAGATAAAAGTAGAAGGAGCATGCCACTAATGGAGAAAGGGGCATTTTCACAGAACCAGTTTGTTTTCCCACCCCATCTCCATTAAATGTTGATCAAACATACCATTGGCCATTTAGTTAAAAAAAATATGCATTATGTCTGTGCACATACACCAGTTACTTTATGTACAATAGAAGGAATAGGAAAAGAAAAATCAGACAGAGAAGAGAGAAAACTATACTGCAGTAGTCAGGATGTGGCTGAACCAAGTCTCGTTTTTCTAACTGTGGATGTGTCGCCTGTGGGAGCACAGTTCTGGAGAAGAAAGTAGCAGGTTCTTTGTGTGTTTGTGGGGTGGTTTTTTTTTTTAGTAAACTCCTCCTGTTTGCTGCTGGAACACATCAATTGTATCTTCATCCTCCATTTCCAACTGCAGTAAAAAAGAGAAAAAAGGCTTTCAGCTATTCTCATGGATCTAGTGTAGGCTGGCTGTTATTAAATTGCCTATTTCGATGTTTACTGTTTAAGCAACTTAACCAGAACACCTTGATTCCTTCCATCATCATCACTTTGTACATTTAACCTACCTCACTGTAACTGAAACGCAAATAATTTACATATGGGAAAAAAGCCACTGGCTATCTGCTATCCCAGAATGAATTCTAGAATCTAACTTCAGGGTACACTGTATGGCTCCTATGAAAAACATCAGCATTCATAACAGCTTAATTCTGTTCCTACTTCACCACTGCAACAACTTTCTCCTCAGTTTACCTTAGAGCACTGCAACAAATCCACTTTCCTGCTATTGTTCAAATGTGCAAATGGCTCTGGCTATAGCACTAAAGAAAGCAAGTCTGCAATCAAGGTCCCTACTCCAGCCAGGTAGTAAAAGCCAGAATCAGCAGGCACAGCCAAATGAAACACACTTTACATGGTCAACAATGTAACAGACTGCCAAGGGGGAACAGCAATAACTCATTAATGAGGCTCTTCACAATATTTTTCTGTCAATATTCCTAGGAGGTTTATGCAACCCAGTGACAAAAAGACTGAAGAAGAATACTGTAACTAAGTTATAGTTCTAGACAGCCTCAATTTCTGCTTCAGAAAAACAAACTAGTCTACGGCATTTACCACAGCTATAAATAGTCTGATCCTTTGCTTTAGCACAGCATGGATGGAGAGAAAAACACCCTGTTACCTTAATTACTGGTATTTCAAGTTAAAAAGTTGCACAGAACATGGTTATAAGAGGAACATTCCTTGGAGCAACTGCTTAGAAGATAGAGATCTGCTATAAACCTAAAAACAAGCGCACTCTCTTTTGCAACAAATGGTTTTGCAAAGAATATAAAACTGTTCCACTTGGAAAGGCTTATTAAACACAGCTATACGGAGCAGTACAGAACAATACTCTTGAGTTGCAGTGCACCCTTCTGTTCTTGAAGTGGCCTTCATCTTAACCAGTTACAGACAATCCAAACGTCACAGGAGTCATTAATTTTATGCCACTACAACAGAGCTTTGAATTACAACTAATGGAAAATTCCTCTTTTATTACAAATGCAAGTTTGCACTGATAATATCCTGGCAAGCTTTTAGAACAAAAAAAATTAAGCTGTTGCTTCAAAGAAAAAAAATAATCAATTCTTAACTTACCCATTCTTATCTCAGAGCCATGACTCAATACAGTGACAGTTTTACAAGAGTCGCCATCTGTACTCTGGACATCACTTTCTTATTTTATTACTGCAATGATACAGACTTACTATTCAAATAGTAACAAAACTTAAGATTCCATTTGCAGTAATTCTAAACTATTTATACAAAATAACAAAGTTCTGGCACTAATCTATACATTTTTTTAGATTATTTGCTCCTGCAGCATATTTAAGGACTGTTCTTTAGTCTTCCTGCTGTTGGTTACCTGTGCTGGTGTATCTGTTTCATTGATTGGCTGTCCATCAAACCGGAATCTGATTTGCCTCATCGACAACCCCTGGACAAAGAGAAGTAACATGAAGAAAAGGAGTCTGCTGTAAAAGTACTAATTTTTCTCTTGAACTTGTTACTGCAATTGCAGTGTGATCATTTGAAGCTACCATTTGTAATGGACAATATAGTACTCTCCTCATGCACTGACTTTAGGGCGTCTCACTACAAACCCTTGCAATGTGTTTTGTATTAAAAATTGCACTGTGTCCAATAACCAAGGGAAGCAACAGTGCCCCTGCTGACTGCAAGTTAAAACAGAGCAAGTCCTAGTACAAAAGTTTCATCCCAAAGACCAGGGTTTTATACATCTTTTTAATAATAATTGACTTAAAAATGAGACAGAATACTTTGGGTAACAAATGTCGAACTCTAATATTCACTCCTGTCTGATATTCCCCAAAAGCAAAGATATTCTAAAATATTTTTTCTAGAAATGCAACTACCATCTATTAGTCTGCAGCAGTAAAGAGCAGGCAATGCTAGCTTTTTGACCTTGAATTCCTACTAACAAGAAACAATGGATCAAAATGTTTTCCATGTGCAGCTGCAACTATAAGAAAAACCAGGAAAAAACCCCAAAACCTTAACTGTATTTCAAATTAATATTTCCACGAGACAATAATCATTTTGCTGGCCTCTGTCTCCAAAAGACTACTTTTCATTCTCTCTTGAGCCAACAGACTCAAACACAAAACTGAAGGGCACCAATCCCTTCTGCTGACAGAATAAGCTTTAAAATCACAAGTTCACTTTCAAAGGAACACCACACCACACCACACTACCTGTGCAAAGAATGAATTTTGAGGATATAGGAAGAACCCAGTTCTGCTGACTTTCTCTACAGAGTATCTAAAACCACAAGAAGTCCAGCTGGTTTGAAAATAAACAAAGTGTACTGCATGGTGCTGCTCTGCCATCTCTAAGTTAGAAGAGAAGCCATGCAAAAGCAGATGTAACACTTCCAAAAAACCATAACACAGTAATTACTTTTGAGAATCTGAGTTGTCAGAAATAATATTTTAATAAATACACATAAACTTTTTGGCAGGACTTTAGAGTTGACAGCAAGATGCAGTCTCTAGAGCCACCAAGACCTTGCTGCATTCACTCATCTTTAAGAAAAACATGTGGCTAAGTGTCACGGCAGCAACACATTTTTGCACAGCAACATTTGGTTTGAGCCATTTTCTCCGACATTTTGTTTCTTAAAATATGTATTTCCCATTCCAAAAGGGTTCCTTTTTTGCAGGTTTGTGACAACTTTATGAGCTGAATAAACGCCTGTTGAAAACCTAACAAAAAGCTGTGCCTTGGTGAGATTAGTATCCACAAATATTAAGTGTAATCCACAGATTGTTGTTTCCCGACTTAAAATAATCAGAAATAGTTTTCATCTTCTAAACATATTGTTCAAGGTTTAGTTAATTCCATTTTAGGTCTACTACTACATGCAGTATTTCATTCCTTAAAACTGCTACAATTCTCTATGCAGCTTAAGGGTCAGGATGCCCAGTTAGGAACACAAACAAAATCTTCCAGAGGCACACAGAACAAATGTTTTTAAACAGTTTGAGAAGGAAGCACTTAAGAAATAAAATGTCCATAGAGCTATTCTTTGGGTACCTATCAGCCTGAAACTGAAATCAGAAAAAAAACCAAACATCTCTCACTCTGAATATGTTGACTTTTTTGTTCCTCTCTCCAGTTGACATGTGGGGGGTTTTGCTGGTTTGGGATTTTTTTATAAAGTACATTAGTAATTTAGATGAAGTTTTAGAATCTCACTTTTGTCTGTATCCAGGTAACTAAAGAATGGTACTTCTAAAATCATGTTTCCCAGGTTTTTACAAATAATTAATCAGCCCTCTAACTCCCCAAAAGACAGATATAACTGCACTTTATTTTTGGAAAAAAATCAATACACAATGATTTACATAGAATAACATTAATTTGTATGACAGTGATAGGAAAAACAAAGACACAGCCTCAAACATTCACCATTATACCCAGAACACCCATATAAGAACACACTGGCATGTTCTGCAAGAGCCGATTCTCCCTGTCTTCACTTGCATTGCTATCTTACTGCAGCAAAGGGTAAACCCCAAGAGGTTTTTACCACTCCGTACGCGAGTTAGTTTGTGTTTCTTGCTGGAGAAGTAAGTTACCTCATATACTACAAATACTTTACACTGATTTAGTTTGATCAACTGTATCACACTATTTGCGTTCTTTCTACTAAAAAACAACTTCCCCCAATCCAAACACTTATGCAGAGATGGCACTTTTTAAAGGCAGTCATTTAAAAAAAAATCGTGGACAGCAGACGATATTATACTAATCAAAAGCTTCAGAACAAAGTGCTAAATAGCACAACTCTTTGTCAGATGGTTTTAAATCCTGCAACAGATACCTGCGACCTAGTAGGTAGGCTGCAGTTGACAAATACATTTTGTTACCCCTTGGAGGATTAATTTGACAAGTGAACCACAAGAAAAAAAGTAGTTCCTCATTAAATGCTAAAGCATCTTCTCAAACGAGACATTAGGTAACTTTAAATCCTGGAACACTCACTGATATTCTCTCAACACAGTAATGCAAAGCTAATAAATCAGAAGTCTATGACCAGAACAAGAAGTTACTCAGAGTTATAAAAATACCTCTATCACTCAGCTCTCTATCGTAAGTTCATACTGTCGGCGGATAACCCATCCTTTCCATACTGCTACTTCTGAGCAGTTGCCTCCCAAGAGCCTACACCTACTATGCAGATTTGCTAACAACAGATCTTTATTTTACTCATTTCCTGTCACTACCCTGTCAGGCCACTCTAGGACAGACCCTAAGAACGATACACTTTCAACAACACAACCGGTTTCAGTTAAGTTTTTATCATTTTGCGTATTTGCATAGTTTTAAAACTTCACTGTCTTCATCTACCTCTATGGAGGTCACCTCTCCCCTAGATACCAGTTCTCCTGATGATCATAGAAGAACCATACCTGTCGTTCACAATAGGCTTTCATTAGTTTACTAAGTGGTGTATGCCTCTTAATCTTAAACTGCACCACAGATCCATCTTGCCCTGCCACCTTCAGATTAATATGGTCATTGTTTTCAGTCTTCACTCCTTCCTGTTGAGGAAAGAAAAAAACATTACTTTTTTTTAAAAGATAGAAAATGAAAAGCTAACATTTTACACCCAAGTGCAACAGGTCATTAAAAAGGAGGAAATAAAAGTACTATAGCTATTTACCAACTTGAAACTTTGAATTAGGAAATAAAGGTCAGTCCTTATGTCAAAGTTGAATAAAGCCACACACACAAAAATCCCCAAACCTAACTAATATTAGTTATCATTCTTGAGATTGGTTAACACATAAAGCAGCAGTGAAGGTTTATTAGACCAGATGTTTTAACACCAAAACCAATTAAGTTATTTCTATCAAAAGCACAAGAATTAAAACACTACAGTTCCATATCAAAAGAAATGAAGTCCTTTATGTTATAGTGATGATCTCAACCACTAGGAAGTCTCTTGCTTGCTGTAGCCCAAACTTTTTCGTATCAGTAGAGGTACTTAAGAGAGCTATGCTGCTGAAAAACGCGACAAAATCTGAAACCAACCAAGCCTTCACCTTCAGAAAACGTTCTGTAAAAGCAGTTCCACCCTCTCGCTTCCACTAGAAGCCACACGCAGAACCGCAGAGAACCAACCAACTTCCAACCCCGCTGCTTGGGTTCTGATCCCGGGTGCCAAGGCTGGGGCACAGGTCAGACCCAACGCTGCCGAGTACCGGGGTGCCCAGCAGTGGCTTCAGCTTTGTGTTTCTCAACAGCGGCGGAGGTGGCCCGGGCCGGGCTGCGGGTCCCGCCATGTGACAGCCAACCGCGGCCCCGCACACCGCCCGCTCTCCATTTTTATTTTCTGGCGCTTTCAAACTCAGTTTAAAATTTAGAGGGCTAGGGAGAAGATGTAGAAAAATTCAGGCGCAGCTACAGCGCATCGCTGCCCGACAGCTTTCCGGCTGCAGCTTTTCTCGCCGTGATCGGTTGTTTCCGATTCCTGCCGCTGAGAAGCGAAGCTCCCCCCTGCCCGCGGGACCCCGCCGCGGCCAGAGGCAGCACAAAAGGGGAGGGAGCGGTGCCTGTCCGCCCCGCCCGCAACGGAAAAGCCTCGGCGCGCTCCCGCCAGCGTCGTGCTGTAAAGAGCTGGCGAGTGGCCGGCCGGGGGCTGCTGCGGGCGGGGATGCTGTGCCCGGGTCAGCCCGAGCCACCGCCGGCCGCGCGGGGGAGGCCGGATCCGGCCCCGCGAGGAGGAGAAGGAAGGCAACAGCAGCAACCGCCTCCGGACCTGCCTCTCTCCCTGAAGAAGGCGGGAAGGGAGCCCGGATTCGCCCCCTTCCACCTTCCTTCCCCCCCACCACTAGCTTTCCCCGCCGTCCACCCCGGGGATCACCCGCCCGCCCTGGGAGGCTGCGACCCGGGCCCCCTCCCCCGGCGGGGCGGGAAAGCGGCCACGGCCCAGTTGCGCAGGAAAATGGCGCGCAAAGCTGTAACGGCGGAGCCGAGGCCGTTGGCTGGGCTGGCCGGGCTAGGGCCGGGCCCGAGGCTGGGCCTCGGCCTCCCGCCGACGCCGCCTGAGGGGCGAAGTGAGGCGGCGAGGGCTGTGGGCGGGCGGGATGGCGCCTGCCTCACCTTGGGCTTCTCGTCGGCCATGGCGAGTCAGCGGTGTCCGGACCACTCCGAGCGCCTCACAAAGGGGGGGAAGAACCGACCGAGTGCAGCGGAGAAGAGAGGAGAGAGAGAGAGGGGAAGGCGGGGGGGGGACGGGAGCGCGCACGCACTGCCACGGGGCCGCGCCTTCCCCCCGTGCGTGCGCGCGCCCGCCCCGTCCGCCNCCCACCGCCCAACACGGGCCCTCCAATGCCCCACCCGCGCAGGCACACCCTCAGCACCCGTTATCCGGGGCTCTGCCGCGCTCTGCCTATCGGCACCGCGGCCCGACTGCCCCACAGGTGACCCCTCCGTGTCGGCCTCTGCAGACCCAATGCGTTTTGTGCCCCTCACTGCCTGGTGGAGGACGCCGATCCCGCCCGCGGGGTTCGACAGCCACTCCCCCGCTCCCCAAGCCCCTGCCCAGAGGAAGATGAGGCGGAAGTTTGTCTTGGAACACGTGTAGCTCCTGCAGAGGGAACAGGCCCCGCCGTGCCTGAAAAAGGCGTCTTGATTATAATTAAACTTTGACTGCAATTGTTTTATTCTTCAACACGCAGTGCAGCACCTCAGAATCCATCAGTTAGTGGATATGATGTGATTACTTCAAATTCATTGCAATGGAGGAGAGGAAATTCTCAGTTAACTCCAGAGGTTTCACTGACCAGATCTGCACTAAGTAGTTTCTAAGCCTTGCACCCAACACCATCATTTGTCAACTGTCCAGTGCAGAGGTGGAAGTGAAAAATCACAAACATTACCTTTGTGACTATGTCAGGGGGCATTAGGGAATTCACCAGGTGGGCATTAGTCTGCACTGGCACCACTCTGAGTGGTGAATACAATCTGGATCATGACGCAGACCTGGCCATATGGTCACACACACCTTCAGCTCGTGGCAGGACAAAACTCAGCCCTGCCTATAGCGCAGCTCCTGTGCTGTTTTGGAGCTGTTACAAGCTAGGATTTCTCCAGAATGAGCTACTCTTAATAGTGAAAAATCAGCCAAAGAGAAACTTCACTTTAGAGCAAAGCACAGGGTGTAAGCTTGCTTTTCACTGATCCCTCTTCCCTACCTTTTGTCATGTTACTTCGCATTCTAGTCCTCCTTCTGAGCACAGACACACGGGAATTATTTTTTTGTTTTACTGCAGTTATGTGGAAATTAGAGTAGCACCCACTGAGGACAAGAAACTCAAGCCAAAGGTTCACTGCAGTCCACAGCTGAGAAAATATCACCACAGCCACAACCCTACCTGAGGCACTGAAGATGGCCTGAGCAAGCTGAGGTTTCACAAAACACGGGCAGTGAATTCTTTTACCACAGAATCACTGAACACTAGGTTTTGGAAGGGACCTCCAAAGATCATCTAGTCCAATCACCCTGCCAGAGCAGGATCACTTAGATTAAGTGACACAGGTACACGTACAGGCAGGTTTTAAACATCTCCAGAGAAAGAGACTCCACAACACCCTTGGGCAGCCTCTTCCAGTGCTCTGTCACCCTCACTGTGAAGAAGCTCCTTCTTATATGGAACCTCCTATGTTCCAGCTTACACCCATTGCCCCTTGTCCTAACACCAGATGACACTGCAAAGAGTCTGGCTCTGCCCTCCTGACAGCAACCCTTCACATATTTATAAACATTAATGAGGTCACCTTGAACACTAGGCTCCCGTATGTTGTGAAACCTTCCCTCTGCTTCCATGATCTGAAAGATCAGATTTAATCTAAAATGTCATCAAATGTTTTTGTATTTCACTCCTTCTGAAGAGTCTTTATGAGTCAGTTCTAGAAAAATCACTGACACAGGAAGAGGTCAGTCTGACCCAGGAAGACAACTGAGATGGACTGCCACTCAAAGCTCTACTCCTTCAGGCTCTACTTTATCATCAAAAGATTGATTCAACTAGTCTATCCTGCCTGTCTTCCCTGCATTTAATTACTCATGCTATCATTTTCTTATTTATTTAGGCTACAAGGAGGCAAGAAGCACATGTGGCTAGAGAAAGCAACATTCTTCTGTTGTACAAATCCCCTTGGAAAGTCTCCTACCTTTTATTTTAGCTCTGAAGAGCAATAAGCAATGACATTTGGACCTTCTGAACTCCTTTATCACAAATAAGAAGCAGGACTGTGTGTAAGAACAAGGAAATAAAGTGTCTTAAACCCCAGCTATTCTACTTCTTACATGGGATTTGAAACCACACAGGGTGCTTTACAGAACAAAAGACAAGGGCCATTTCCCCAAAGACCTTGAGTTCTATTTTTAGAAATGATGCAACATCACCCAGAAGAGAAGCAACTGCTGCAAAGAAGGGCTGTAAGGAAGGGCATGGCAAAACTGATGCTGCTCCATGCACGCTCTTTTGTTTTACTCTACCCATGTCTTCTTCCCCCTCCCTCTCTCAAGACCTCTGTGCTGCAGGTCCAGGAGGATTTCTTTGGGGGTGGGATGAAATGGGTCAAGGCCTGAGAGCAGCATGAAAGCTCTGAACACAGGAACAGTGTTGAGCGAGACGGACTTTAAGGCCAGCATCACAAATAGAACAAATGTGCTTAAAAGGAGTCAGGAGAGGATGCTATGTTTTATGAGAACATATGGGATTCCGCTACCACTGCTACCACTGCAGAAGTTGTGTGTGCCCAAAAAAGCTGAAAACTGTTTCAGCTCTACCACCATTGGTCTCGCCACCAAAATCCTCAGGCACAGAGCAGGTTTTACAAAACTTGTATTTCTATGGCTTTTCTTCTTACTTAGAAACAGAAGAAATTCATTGTACAGGAGAGTCAGTGGAGCTAAAGCACGCAAAGGTAACTGGCTGGACAGCAGCACTGTGAGCGGCAGGGGAGAAGCCACCCTGGGAATTACAAAGGACTAAGTCCTACAGGGTCCGAGCTGTAGCAGAGCGGGGCAAAGGCGAAGCGTTTTGTCTGTTAGAGCGCCTCCTCTTGGAGTTGAAGAGAAGTGAATGGGGAAGCATCACACGACGACGAGAATTCCAGAGAAATTCCACCTCTGGGAAAAAAATTCCACATATTCTTCCCTGTATTTCTATGCCTTGTTTAATTCCTGTACAGCAGTTTTGTAAGGGAGAAGCACAACGCATCTAGATCTTGAGGAGCTCTTTGCCCACTTGTTTCTGAAGAAGGCAGGGAATATGGGCATTCAACATTCCCCTTCATACTGGGATTTTAAATCATTAAGACTTTTCAGGCAATAAGACAGCTACAAGCAGAAGGTGAGTGCTACTGCACACCAGCAGGCACTGACCTACAAAAGGAACTACAGCCCCTTCAAAACTGCATCTTCCTGTGCAGTTAGTTCAAGGCAGGAATAGGCAGCAAATGGTTATTTCAAGGAATGATGAGTAGGGATAGAGCTGCCTTCTGAAGGTCTGAGCCGTTTATTCAGGCTTTGCTCATTAACACCAGTTTAGCACCAGGAATTTTGCCTGGGGCACTGTCTGTTCTGTGCCTTCTCAGTTCATGATACTTATCATTCCCCCTGTTCCACAAGTCATGGAGGAGCTTCCAAACCTCCTATTTCACAGCTTATTAACTCCCTCCTGATCAGGACTTGATTTTATCTTTTTTTTTTTTCTTTTCCTCTGACTACAAAATGGTAATACACTTTGTGTTTGCCTTCCTTGCTGGACCCACAGCCTGTACTCCAGAGCCTTTTTTAGCAATATCAAGTTCCATGGTGACATAGCCATTCCCAGTTCTGCTTAACTACCTGGAACGGGACAGGCGCAGAAGCCTTGTCACAAGGTGTGCAGGATGGTCTCCCTTCCAGCTCCGTGCAGATCTCCAGCAAATGTCTGCAAGAGGACCAAGAAATTTCAAGACTAAAACTCACCTTTCCCAGGAACCAGCTACCTTCATTATCAGTTTAAGAGCATCAGATGCTGAGTGAGTAAAGTGGACTCTGTGTGACAAGAGACAGCAGGACAGGATCAGAATTCCCCAACAGGCTTTCAGTGTCTTTTTACACAAGTTGACTCCTGTCCTGCTACTAGATCCACCAACTCAGTGATCAACATTTCTGTCTCCATGCTGATGGAGAGAAAATTACATCAGTGAGACTGACAGTCATCTGCAGGGCCGTCAGGCCTGGTAACAGAGTTGGTAAAGGCCAATCACCTGTCCTTTTGCTGCCTCTTCCTGCTGGTAGTGCCGTGGTTCCCTACAGAGTGGCCCACAGAGACAAATGTTACATGTGGAGAACTACAAAAGAGGAACACCCACACAGAACAGTGAAAGAACAAGGGGATGCTTCAGGCACTGGAGTATCCATAGGAAAGACTCAGGTGGAGGGTTCTGCTATTGCAGTTCATACTCACATGGGCTCATGTGAAAGAACTTTCACTTTCACCACATCAAAAACAAATAGCGACTCCCATTCTTCTAACAAGGATCACATTTGGTAGCCAGCTCTATAGCAGTTATGCACGTCATCTCATTACTGGCTTTTAATTAGGATGCCCATACAAGCAGCAGGCTCTGCATTTTTCTCCAGCACCCTGTCTGATAGCATAAGCTGTAAGAAGTTTCCTTCTACCAGTCACCAGAAACTGACGCAATTACAGGAGCAGCACCTTACTCTTGAAGAGTGGCAACAGAAGACCTCTTACTGCTATGTTTTCAGCCAATTTAGCAACATGAGGAAGGACATTTTTGTTCTAGGTATCAGTTCTAACATCCCCACAAGTCTACAAGATAAAGCAGAACCATTTGGTAAGCCAGCAGGTGAATTTGACCTTCTACAACAATTCAAACACATGCACATTCCAAAACTCCCCCAAAACATTATCCACAATGAAGTATGAGCTTTCTTAAAACCAAAGTCTTAGCTTCTCAAGCAGTTTCTGAAGCTTTATTTTAAGCTCTTCTACACTGCAACAAACCACCCTCCCACCTCCAGGTGACTTGAGCAGGCACCACTTCCTGTTCTCAGCACAACTGATGCCCCAGTGTGCTCTTACCAATGATAACCACTGTCTTTCCTTTCACTGGAGATAATGGATACAGCAGCCAATAAAGTAAAAAAGGGCAGTTTAGCAGTGGAGCTTTGCAGCATTTGTCATACGAGGACAGCAAATGATTTAAGCTATCTTGTAAAATTAATTCTTAGTATCTCTGAAAAACATCAGTCTCTCAGAAAGAGGATCTGGCTGCTTCCAGCTGTGGGTTCAGCCAGCATTGCTACTCTTTTTCTTTAAAAGTGTAAACCTGAACAAGTTTGTTACTGAGAGGAACACGCAAAGAGTGAGGAGTATGCAGAGATGGGAGCAGAATGGCAGGGAAGCAGTAGCAAGTGCTGCTTTATCACAGCAAGTCATTAACTAGTGCTCAGTTCCATTGGAGGGTGAGCTCCCAGTTAGCACCAGGCTGATCAGGCAAAAATCCAGTGGAGTGCAGGGGTCTGAACTCACATGCAGACCCCTGAAAGCAATGAAAGGAAAACAGATCTAATCACCCCAAGTAAGTGACCAAAGCACAGCAGAGTTCCTGCCAGCACATCTCACCTGTGATGATCAATCTAATGCTTCACTATGGTCCTTCTCCAACCTACAGGGAGCCTACTGAAGCTGTAAAGAATCACAGAAGCACCTAGGCTGGAAAAGGCTTTCATGATCATCCAGTCCAAACATTAACCAACACTGACAAGTCCTTGACTAAACCATACACCTGTTCAGCTTTATCATCGAGATGACTCAGAGCTCCAGCAACTCCAGAGAGCATCACCTTCAACAATCTGGAGGCTCATTTGTCTGCAGGGGTTTGAAGCACCTAAGTAACAAAAGCTGGTTATTACAAGGTGCTCAGGTCAAAGACAACGTTGTCTGACCAACCAGGACACCGGCACCCGAGGCAGCACCACAGCACTTGAAATCACTAAACGGTTTGGCTTGGAAGGGACCTTAATCACAGAACATCAGGGACTGGAAGGGACCTGGAAAGATCATCTAGTCCAATCCTGGAAAGACCATGTAGTTCCAAACTCCCGAGACAAGAAAGCTGGCCCCTTCTTTTCCTCATCGGGGTACAAGAGTCGGGAGAGGACCTGGGGGCTCTCGCCCCGCCATGTACCCAGGCACTTGCGGGCGCTCACAGCCCCCTCCCCGGGTGGCACCGGCTACCGACGGGGCTTCGGAGGCCCAACCCGGGTCTCACCCGCGACCGAGCCTCACGGAAGCGCCGAGGCGGCCGCGAAGCATAGTGGAGCTCGTTCCGCCCCATCCTGCGCCAGCGGGGCCTTTGCAACCGGCGGCGCTTTCGGGGCGAGCGGCCGGCGCCTGCCCGGACCGGGAGAGCTTTTCAGACCCTTCCCTGGGCAGGTGCTTCAGTTCGGGGAGGGCGAGATGGGAAGCAGCGGGGCGAAGCCGGGGGAGGCGCAGGTAGCGGCTCAGGGCCGTCGCTCAGGCAGCAGCGCGGGCAGCCGCGCCGGGGCCTCCTCGCGAGTTAGGGGCGGTGCGAGGCCGGAGCGGCGCGAAGCGGGAGCCATGGAGGAGCTGGACGTGGAGCCGCCGGTGACGGTGCGGGCTGGGGCCGGGAACGGAGGTGCGGAGTCGGGCAGAGCTGGGGTCGGGGGTGTGGGGTCCATTAACGGTCCGCCGTCCCCTCACAGGCAGTGCCGGGCGCGGACCCGTCGTGCAGGCAGCTGTGCTTCTCCTGGGGCCCCGCCGAGATGCTGGTGTGCGAGACACTCTTCAGCCGCAGAGGTGGGTCCCTGGGGCGGGGGCAGGGCCGGGCCTGGCGTTGCTGCCGCCCCGGAGCGCTGACGGGGTCGGTGTTCCAGGTACCGGGGAGGGATCACCGGGCCCCTCCGACGTCTTCGTGATCCGGAAGGATCAGGACATCTACATCCATACCCTAAGGAAACTCTTCAACGAGTCGCACGGGATCTTCATCGGGCTCCAGCGGAGTGAGGAGGAGCTGGCAGGGAAGTCGAGGAAGGCACAGTAAGTGGATAGAGCGGGAAGGGGGGAAGCAGTGCACCTTCTCCAGCCAGGCAAATGCCACAGACTTATAGATGCCTCTAGAGCTGCTGGAATCATAGAATCATTCAGGTTGGGAAAGACATTTAAGATAATCAAGTTAAAACGTTATCTTGGCACTGCCAGGCCACCACTAAACCATCACTCTTAGCACCACATCTACATGTCATAAAATCTGTTCAGGGATGGGGACTCCACTACTGTCTTGGGCAGCCTGTGCCAGGGCTTAACAACCCTTCCAGGGAAGAAATTTTTTCCTTATGGCCAACCTAAACCTCTCATGGCACCAATGGAGCCTGTTCCTTCTTCTCCTATCACTTGTTACCTGGAAGAAGAGACCAACGACCACCTCACTCCAGCCTCCTTTCAGATAGTTATACAGGGCAAGAAAGTCTTCCCTGAGCCTCCTTTTCTCCAGGCCAAACACCCCCCAGGTTCCCTGAGCTGCTCCTTATCAGACCTGTGCTTCCATTTAGAAGTATTTTATTTCTGTTCTTTCTATAAATCTGTGTCTTGCACAACTGATGCACAGTATGATAACACTCAAGTAAATCAGCAGCACTGCAGAAAAAATGAGTGTTCTGGGGTAATTTTACAAAACAAGGCCCTGATCTTTCCAGTAACTGCTGAGCAGTGCCTTTGTCCGTGTACAGCAGTGTGTGCACAAGCGCCCTGCATACCCTCAGTGATCCCTACTGGATTCATCCAAGAACCAGGAGTGGGTGCTGCTGCAGAGAAACTCAGAAGGCTTTAGTGGATGACAGGCATGAGACTGAAACACAGACAGCTCTCTCTGACCAAGGTCTTTTTGTGTTTGGCAGATTGGTTCAAGTGAGTAAAAACTACCGATCGGTGATAAGAGCCTGCATGGAGGACATGCACCAGGCAGCTAGTAAGTTTGTTCTTTTACTGCAATAAAAGGAAACACCATTAGTGATTATAACTCAGTTGTAAGTTATTGCAGCCACTGTAAATCAGCACACATAATGTCAATAATCATCAAGACACTGTTTCCATTAGTGAAATTTTCAAGTTGGTCTGTCGGTCTAGAGATTTATTGTTTCCACTGTTTTAACTGATTCTCTGGGGAGGGTTGCAGTCTTACAGGAAGCCAGGTACACATTAACAGTCTGCTACTCTTCAAAAGTGGGAGATTTTACTCTTCCCCTGTGTATAAAAGTTAGCTCTGCTATGTTTGTACTCATTCAGGTCTGTGCTCAATGAGTGATCAGGTGTTGCTGCCTTTACTTATGAGCCCAGAAAGGGCTGTGAATGGTAAATATGTTGCTCTTTGACTTTATTCGTTCTTCCCTCAGTGTCAGCCCAGGACCCAGCCCTGCAGAGCCAGTATAGCACCCAGGTAATCTGCTGTCATGGCATGTAGTCACACCTGAACATGCGTCAGGCTAGGAGACTAATGAAGGTCAGTGGTGTGGCAGTAAGGCATTTCAGGTTTAGGTTTGGCTTAGGATATTGGATGTATTTTATGACCAAGAATAAAGAGTAATAAATAGTTAGTTCCTGTAATTCTAAAACAATGAAAAGATGCCCAACATGTGGACTTGCTGCCATTTCTTAAGCATAGATTCAGTGTTAGAGGTGTGATGCTCTCTTGTCATCTTAAAGCCAGCTGTACTCACCTGGCTGAACTATGCAGAATGTGGGCAGAAAATTTGTGGTCTGCTTCTGACTTAATGTGTGTCTCTGAAATGTCAGTGTGACAGTTCTGCCTCTAAGAACTGAGCTCAACTATGGACAACCAAAGCCTTTGTGTCATTAAAAACACCTGGACTATAATAATTACTAAGTCTGAAGCACAACCCTGTGGGTTTTTTTTCCAGGTTTCTATTCTCTCTGCAATGGAGCTGATCTGGAACCTGTGTGAGATTCTCTTTGTTGAAGCAGCTGCAGGTGAGAAGTGAACTATCTTGATGCTGAGATTGAAGGGCATATTACTGAAGGGTATATTTATTTTACAATGTGTGTAGAATTCGTTGTGTCATACTCTGATGTGTTTTACAGATAGGACAAGTGTCAGAAAGCCTTTTAGTACCTCTTCTGCCTCAGAAAATTGCCTTCTTGCCATTGAATTACAGTTAAGCTACTGGATTTTGCCGTCTACTTTCTCTCCTTATATAGTTCACTACAATTTAAATTGTGTTTTGAACAGAAAGGTAGTGCAGAAGAGCAGTATCAAAAGTTGTTGCTGATTAATTTGGCTTTGAAGCATAAGTACAGCACTGAGCATTAAACAGCTAATATTTACACATTCACTGTTGTACCTCTTTTAAGATGCCTTTTTGGAACTCTGTTTACAGCAACACTTTAAAGGAGTAAGTGATTTTTTTTTAAGAAGTTGGGTTATGCAAACACATATGCTGCCTGCACAGACCCAGCGTTCAGAATAGGAATTCACAGGCTGTACATGATGATCTCAAGGAAAGTTAATCACCTACTGCCAGATTTGCTGCTTATATTCAGCTCACAGTAATAATGAGTTGATGCTAAATGAAACAGAAACATTCTGTGTCTTTTGGCGTTGCAATGTTTCTGGTCTGTCACTCACCGTTTGTTTCTTCAAGTAGCTGGTCAGGGTTTGGTGCTGCAGCGTGTCAGATTTGCCAAACAGAAATCTGGCCACCAGCAGCCTGGTGCTCCCACTGACAGCCCCCTCTGATCCTTTGTCATTTGAGTGGCAAATAGAAATCCAACCGCTAAACCTCACCTAATGATTGTCAAACCATTAAGGTGAGAAGCATGTTAAATAGAGTGCGAGCAAACAGCTGGGAACTAACAGAATGAAACCCTCTTTGCATAAAGCTGGGCCCCTTTTGCTTCGCCTCCTTGACTGGGTTCGACTCCATGTCTGTGATGTGGACAGCATGGTCCGTGAAGTTCTGAGCAGTGAAAATCCAGCAAAACATGAGCTCTTCTGGAACGTGGTGAGTATAGGCACCTGTAAGATTCTTAAACAAGGAGAATTCATGCCTGTGTGCTTTGCCTTCCTCCTCCCCGATTGACACTAGACAGCATCTTAGAAGCCAGTACCTGCTGTCTGCCTGTACAGGTTTCAAGGTGAAGCCATTTTAAAGATTATCCTGCCCCTCATTCCCATTATGATCCTTTTGCTCTCATGCTCTGTAGAGGCCAAGACTTACACTGTGTATTTCAATCAGCAAGGATTAACGTTGAAGCATTTTAGCCTAAATCCTAAGTTTGAATTTCCTCCTGACACCCTTGCAGGGTGTTTTCTGGCTTTGCGCAGCATGGCGCTCACTCACAGGTGGGTGGTTTTGCAGGTGGATGTCTTTGTGTTACAAGGCCGGATGGATGAAGCTCGGCACTTGCTGTCCAAGGAAGCCAGTGCCAATCCCACTTCAGTGAACATGTGCAGGATCTTGGATGACTTGATGAAGAAGATGCCTGTGCCCAGTGTAGGTACCAAGTGGATTATTTTCATGTAATTCCATTGGTAAAATTGAAAAGGGATGGCAATATAAGTTCAGTCAGCTTAATTTCTGCTGTGGCTCCTGTATCATCACCATTTGTTGACCACTAAAACATCCTGGTCTTAATGTTTTACAGTGATAACATCTATTGAATTGCCCAAAGACCTGATTGTACAGGCAAAAACCTGCTGGGTGACACAGCAGCACAGTTAGAGAGATGGTTTTCGCAGCAGGATACATTATCCAGTTGTCTGAAACAGGTCCTGGTTGAGAACTTCCTCTTGTACAGAACATCTTTTAATACTTTGCTGGCAGAGTTTTCCTCTGTTGCAGTAATTTCCTTGTGGAGCTAAAACGGCAGCTGCGTCACAGTAATCTTCCACAGGACCCTCTTAAAGTTCTTCACCTTACTCAGATGGGTGTAAAAGACACTTCAGTTGCAGCTGTTAGGCAAGTTAAAGTTTGATCACAGCCTCATGTTTAGGTGTTTATCATATAGGGCTAGCGCCTGTTGTGATTTGACTTGGTGTTTGATTTATGTACCTTACCTCTGTTCAGCTCGGCAACAACCAGACACTGACTGAGTTGGAGCTGAAATGGCAGCACTGGCATGAAGAATGTCAGCGGTATCTGCAGGATGGAACTTTTGCTTCCAATTCCCACATGGAATCCATCTGCAAGGTATGGTTTTGCTGGGAAGGAAGGAAACTGGAAAAGTATTGATTCCTCATTGTGTATTTCAGGAGCCCTGAGCCATAAGTAACTTCAGTTTGCTGGATGATCTGTTCATTAAGTCAGGAGATTTCAGCGAGTCAGACCTCTGGGCTGTATTCTTTATTTGTGACTTTTCTTGCAAGCCTGGGTAGATCGTGTCCAAGGCCATAAGGACAATTAGGAAATGGGGCACTGAGGAGGATCTTTGTCCTTCATCATTTCACTTTGATTAAATTCCTGTCTTTGCAAGATGGGAGCAGTGCCTCTGAAGGGTCAGAGTGCAGCTGTGGATTCATCTGTGCTGGATGTGCAGAATGACTCCTGTGTTCTTCTCCCATCAGATCCTGCTGGGAGATGAGGATGCCATACTGGAGAAAAAGGAGCTCATGACTACTTGGTACCACTTTCTGGTTACCCGGCTCCTGTATTCCCATCCAACTGTGAAGCCAGTGGAACTGCGGTTCTATGCACAGGTATGACGTAGAATTCTTTCTATATTCTCTGCTGTTTCTTGCACCCAAAGGTTACTGTACATGGAAAAGAACTTTGGGAGGGGGGACACCTTACAGCACCTACTTACCTATAAGATATTTCCAAGAATTTGTAAGTGGACTTTGTGACTGGTGCTGGACAAATAATTGTTGAAGACCCAGTCACTTCACAGAATCATAGAATCATCCTGACTGGAAAGGATCGCCAGGATCATTATGTCCAGCCCTCAACCCAACATCTCCCTAACCCGTAGACCATGGGCTTAAGTGCTTTAGCTACTTGTTTTTTAAACCCCTCCAGGGATGGTGACTCCACCACCTCCCTGGGCAGCCTGTTCCAGTGCCCAACCACTCTCTCAGTAAAGAACTTCTTCCTAAGATCCAATCTAAACCTCCCCTGACACAAGTTGAAGCCCTTGTCCTATCATGAGTAATTTGAGAGAGGAGACCAGCACCAGCCTCGCTACAACCTCCTTTTAGGTAGTTGTAGAGAGCAGTAAGGTCTTCTCTCAGCCTCCTCTAGGCTAAATAACCCCAGTTTCCTAACCCCAGTTTCCTCAGCTGCTCCTTCTAGGGCCTGTTTTCCAGACCTCTTAATAGCCTCGTTACCCTTCTCTGGACCTGCTCCAGCACCTCAATGTCCTTCTTCAGCACCTAATGTTACCAGTCTTGTCTCTGCAATTTATTTTCCTAGTTTCTTTTTGCTAAAACAAGGGTAAATATTTTCTGTTAATGTGTTCAGTCTCTATGACCCATTATTTCCCCTTAGATAATTTAAACAAGGTTGTTACTGCTGAATGAATGTCTTCCTCTTGCCATCTAACAACTTCTCCATCTACTGTGTCTGTGTAATCTCATTCCACAGTCCAGCATGGACCTGTTCCTGGGAGGAGAAAGCAGCCCTGAGCCTCTAGACATGATTTTAATGGCAGCCTTTGAATTTGAGATGCATCAAGTGATCAAGGAATGCAGGTTGAGTTTTAAAGTTTTTGATTTTCTGGCTCTGTAGTAGTGCTTCTGCGTGCTGTCACTCTGATGAGGTAGAGGATCAGGGTACAGATCACCATCTCAAAGGATACTGCTAGAATATGTGAAGAGGCAGCTATTAAAAACATTCCTCTAGGTCTGGGACATTGCAACCAATCATTGCCCTGTAGTGCAGCTGCTGTATGGCTAAGAGATGCCTGTGGAAAACCTGACCCATTCCTTGGCAATGCTAGGCTTATTTTTGTTTTCTTTTGCTTCCTTCAAATGCAGCATTGCTCTGAGCAACTGGTGGTTTGTGGCTCATCTGACAGACCTACTGGATCACTGTAAACTCCTGCAATCTCACAATCTGTAGTAAGTCTTTATTTGCATTGCATATTCAGACAGCAAGGATGACTAAACAACATGAGGATTTTTGAAAAGTACTTGGGAAATAAAATCAGCAGGGGGTTTTCTCAGTAGGTGCAAATGATAACACCTGTTTATTTTCTCTCTTACCCCCAGTTTTGGTTCAAATATGCGTGAATTCCTCCTGTTAGAGTATGCCTCAGGGCTCTTCTCCCATTACAGGTAGGAACCTTTTGTTTTTACTCGCTAACATGGAGGTAGCCAAAGCACATAACCACTTGTTAACGAAGTAAAAAGGTAAAACTTACAGAAGCCACTGCTAGGGTTTCAGCAGAGGTGTCCCTAAGGATCACTGTGGCTCTAGCACTTGGTAGAAAGTGAAAGCCATTTTAGGTCAGAATACCAAGTTAATCAGAATGACTCAGATTCCTTGGGGCTTTACTGTTGTGCTTATTTAAGATTTATGTGACTGGAAGGTTTGACGATTTTTTTTCCTCTCTCAGCCTGTGGCAACTGGGGGTAGATTACTTCGACCACTGTCCAGAATATGGCAGAGTCTATCTGGAGCTTCATATTGAGCGGATACCCCTCAACACAGAACAAAAGGCCCTGAAAGTGCTGAGGATCTGTGAGCAGAGACAGATGCATGAACAAGGTGATCAATCATTACATCTCATTGCTTTGAAGCAATACACTGAAAACTACTGAAACTGATTCTTTCCCTCTTGTGTATTTTCTCCAAAGTTCGTAGCATCTGTAAGATCATGGCCATGAAGGCTCTGCGGAACAATCGCTTGGGCTCTGCCCTGTCGTGGAGCATCAGGGCTAAGGATGCGGCTTTTGCTACGCTCATATCGGACCGGTGAGTCTGAGTCAGCAGCTTTCAGAGGGCTGTTGCTGTAGCAATGTGGGAAGGGGAACTGGCAGCCACTCAGGGTCCTGCTGCAGGCCGAGTCAGATTGTCTTTCCCTCAGACTAGGCAGCTGCTTCTGGACTCATCTGCTGTCTTTTTTTTTCTACACTGTTTTACCTCACGAAATCTAGAGATGAAAGATTGCCTTTATCTAGCAGCCCAGTCCTTTCAGACCTTGCTCTGGTAGATGTTTCTTTTCACAGTATCTCTGTCTTACGCACTACCCAGCTGCTCAATGGGCTGGACAGAGCCAGGGAACTGATTTGGGTGGAAGCTAATTACTATCTGATTATTTTTAACAATTGAGCTCACCCTGCAGTCTCCAAACAAGTCATTGGGAGCCACTTAAGACACATTTCTGCAGAACATCTCTTAGCACAGTTGTAACACAGGAACTAAAGAGTAAAGTTAGCGTATCCCTGGTTTTGCACGTTTGTCACAACATCTGACCTTGCTGGGAGGTGGAAGGTTGCTATGAAATCTGGGGTGATCTAAATGAACACATAGCTTCGGCCTAGACAAAAGCCGTGGCTACTGTCTTTGTTTTTTCATCTCTAGCAATCCACACCATGCCTTTCTTTACTAATTGGGAAGTGGCAGGTTCCAACCCTTTGTGTAGTTGCAGTACAATTTTCAAATCATGCTCTGGGTAGGTGGCCTGGCAGTACTCTGCTTCAACAGTGAAAAAAGGGAGTAGTAAGAGATGGCTGGTTTTGGGGTTTGTTTTGGTTGTTTTATTCTTCGAGGTAGTGGAAGTAATTCTATTTCTTTCAAAAGAATGTGCAAGAAAAACATCACAGGAAGCAGGTCTGCAGAAAGCAGCATAATGAAGGCTGTGACAACAGATGAAAAGCTTTTAGAATTGTTTTTGTTCCTGCTGCTTATCAATTTTTTTTACACACCAGAAAAATAGTGCTTTTGTTACAATCTGGGAGTGTGATTTATGTATCCACCATCCTCAGCTTCCTGTGCCACTTCTCTCACTTACGCATTGTAAAGAATAGATCTCAGCTACCACAAAATGTAAAGGAATAAATAGAAGTGTCTGTTAAACACAAGTTACACCAGTTCATTTGCCACTCCCAGGAGGGTAAGATGGACTCAGCTGTACAATAGTTTTCAGGGAAGGGATTAGCAGATACAAAATAGATGTGGATGATGCTCTCCCTTCTCATCTTCTGCTGTCTGACTTTCTCCTTAGATTCCTTAAAGACTATTGTGAAAGGGGGTGCTTTTCTGACTTGGACCTCATTGATAATTTGGGACCATCTATGCTGCTTAGTGACCGGCTGACATTCCTTGGTGAGCAGTGCCTATCACTTTCATTTGGGTCTGTTATTTAGAACACAGTTAACTCTGGAATTAGTTGGATTTGTCTCTTCCTCCATCACCTGGTTTAGTGATGAGGGGAAAGCAAATGGCTGAAGGTGATTCGGGAGGCAGCCTGACTTGCTAACTGGAGACAACTGCACTCACAGCATGCATCTGCTGTGTACTGCTTTGAGCAGTCTTGAATTCTGACTGTTGTAGGCTTCCCTTGGTTTTTTTCCAGACTGCATCACTAACCAGAGAGACTTTGAAATGTGAGCAGACATAGTCTGAAAGACCTTAGGGGTCTTCCGCATCAACCTAAGAAGGAACTTCTTCACAGTGAGGGTGACCAAGCACTGGAACAGGTTTGCCCAGGGTGGTTGTGGAGTCTCCTTCACTGGAGATGTTCAAGACCCGCCTGGATGTGTTCCTGTGTGACTTGGTCTAGGTGATCCTGCCGTTGCAGGGGGATTGGACTAAATGATCTTTCGAGGTCCCTTCCAATCCATAATGATTCTATGGTTCTGTAGCAGAGCAAACCACTGGTTCAAGTTATTTTGGCAATGTGATAATTTTACTACATGGAGTGCTCCAAAATCTCAACATCTTTTGTTGGTTCCATATGCCAATTTCAGGCTCACTCAGGCAACAGCTCTCTCCTACCCTTTCACTGGAGCAGCTGTGGCAAACAGCAGAGGCCTCAGGCTCGTTTCCTTTACATGCCAGAGCTTCCTTCTGGCTGGCACAAGTACAGGCTGCACCCTGTGGTACCCGCTCCAGCTGTAGGTGCTCTGTGGCCTTTGATTAATGGACCAAGACAGGAAACAGAGCTAAAAAGCACCTTTCTCTGGAGCTGCATCAGTCAGCAAGCACAGCGACCAAGGCCAAATCTCCTGTGGAATTGGAACAGCTGTTGGCAATTGGACTGACTCCCTTCTGGGTGACAGCAGCAGTACTGTGAGAGGTGATCATGAATTTAATCTACTCCTACTTGGTCCAAGCTTGCAAAACTGGAGCTGTATTTCCTTCATTTAAACCTTATCCTAAATTAACCCTAGAAGCCGTGACTTAGCAAACTGGTAATCCCTTGTATCTCGGTGTGCCCGCCATCACCCAGTGACTCTTGATCAGCCCCAAAATTTTCCAGTTTCATTGACTGTGTTTATAGAGAAATTACCTCCCTTTTCTGCTTTTTACAAAAAGAAAAATAAATGATGAAAATACTTCCTTGAAGGTTTTAAAAACATCGGCTGAACTTTAGCTGGACAGCTTTCACACATCTGTTTCGAGCTCAGGGGTTAGTCAAAGGTGAATCTGAACAGAACCATTACTTCCAGTATTATGACAGTTTAGTGGATACAAACAAAGCCACAGAAAAAAACTTGCTCTCATCCTCAGCCAGTTCTCACATGCTGGACGTTCATCTAATTCTTAGCAAAAGCATAACTTTCCACATTAAAAAAGATCTGAGTTTCCATTTACACTGTGAGGAAGACAGTGAACCTTTCAGAGCTCTCTGATACCAGAACATTCACCCTGCACCTCTCCCGTCCTGTTGCTGATTTCTGCAGACACCACCAGTCTTTCTGAGCCACTCGTGCAGTTTCTTACCCTGCCAACGCTCCGCAGCAGACACTATCAGTTAGTGAACAGGCCAAGTCAAACAGCAGACCTGACCAACAATAGTAGCAGGTTTTTGCAGACTTTTCAGCTGGTCTGTATTTTAACCTTCATGCCTGAGATCTCCACTCCCCAGACTCAGCTGCTGGGGGTGATTTCAGGTGGGGTTAGTTCACCGCAGCCTTCCTGGGAACAAACAAGCCCACGCCTGAGTCAGTCTGACAGGCACTCACACCTTTTACCCTTCACCACCACCCACATGTAGGGAAGTACCGAGAATTCCACCGGCTCTATGGGGAGAAGCGGTTCGCTGAAGCTGCCAAGTTGCTTTTGATGTTGATGACGGCTCACATTGCACCTTGCTCCTTCTGGATGACCCTGCTTATGGATGCCCTTCCCCTGCTGGAGCAGAAAGAGGTGGGTGATCACAATGAGTACACACACACATCAGGCAGCCCCACACGCTCTTTTTTTCTTCCGCACAAGTTACGTCACAGTGGTGACCTGCTGTCTGCCCCCAACTAGGGCTTGCTCTGCCAGTGCAGAACTGTTGTGGCAGTTCCAGACCTGCACAGCTATCCCAGTGTCCTGTCAGTGGGAGCACACAGGATGTCCAGGACAGCCAACAGCAATGCAATGTTTGTATGCTGGTGATTAAAGTACATTCTGCATCCGGTTCCTTCTGATACTTGGCTTGAAGAATTTTAGGGTTGCTTCCTTCTTCTAAGGCCAGTTTGCTTTCAGATCCATCAGGAAATGACACATTAGCAATTACACACCCAGACTGTGTAAAGCCCAGAGCTCTTGCTGTGACCTCACAGCTGACCATGTTTTGTGCAGGAGGTGGCACTAGAGACCTCCCAAAGTCACTTCAGGCTTGAATTATCCTTACGTCCTGTGATGTGACGGGTTGATGGATCTGTGAGATCATGGAATATTTCCTTCCCCTGAGGCGAGTACCTTCTCAGACTGTTCAATGTCCTTGATCATCTCCACAGGTCGTGTTTTCAGCAGAACAGACTTATGAATTGATGCGATGCCTGGAAGACCTGACAGCAGGGAAGTCGGAGAAGCGGAAATTCCAGGTAGCTTCTGTTTTGAGGACATCTGGATAATGAATTGGTGTGGCTGTGGGGAGGGTGAGCGCAGAAAAGAGGGAGACCCTGAGTTACCAAGGCTTTGCTTTTGAAGGCCAGCCAGTGAGGCATCATCAGGAGCTATTTCAGTATACACAAACAGGAGTACTTCTACTCCTCACTGCTCTGCTGAGTTGGACTGGACTGTGATGCTTTTCCAAAACAAATAATTGCAAATTACATGGGCAATGAAAAGCTGAGATGCTGCCATCTAACAGCTCAAGCTGTGAAGCGTTCCAGGCACAGAACAGGGAGCTGTTTGCTACACATGCAAACCCTGCAGCTGCCAGAGAAAGAAAAGCCTTGGCAATGCTGTCTCATGTTGATGTAGAAGTAGGAAGCGTAACTGTTGCTCTTCTCAGGAGGTCCCTGTAACAGGTAAGTACGCTGGTAGTCTCAATATCCTGTGCCTGCCCTTTCCAGCATCTAGAAAGAAGCTGTTGCTAGCTCACGACCATGTGCGGCAGTCTCACCCAAACTCTGCTCACTTTTAGGATGATGATGCTGAGGCTATGAAAGTGGAAATGCTACGACTTGCTCTTGCTCGAAACCTTGCACGAGTCATCGTCAAAGAAGGCACATTGGAAGGCTCCTGAAGACGACGGTATGCTATTTTACTCATCCTCTGAGGCTCACTGTACATAAACCTGACAGCTTTTCTAAGAATAAATGTCTTGTTTTGCATATTGCTTGGGGATCTGTTCTCATCTTCCATAAACAGACCTTGAAGAAAATGGAAACATCACTCTTAAGAAGGAGCTGCATCAAAATGTTATGGTTGCTTGTTCCAGCGTGACCTGGCAGCCGTCCTTTGCTGAAGTGAGCCTGGCTTACAGTGGCTTTTTCAGTTGCTTTGCTTTTAACATCCAGAACTAAAATGAAGACCATCCTTTCAGACCACTGGGGGCTCAGAAAACAGCTGCTTCTCTTTTTTTCACCGAGTCTGGATGGTGTTGAGATGATGGGTTGTGTTTCAGGCCCATACTCCACAGGCAGTCATTAGTAAGGGTTATGCACAGAGCAAAGTAGGGAAAACAATTTATTTACCATGCAGCAGAACAAATGCATTAGAGATGTATATACAGTTACAGCTGTTGGGCATGAACCTCACCCTACAGACAAGGAACATTCATAGTTTAACTTCCAAAGCTTTTAATAACACGTTTCCACGCAGCAAGACTACGGCACCTTTCCGTTTGGCTGTTCAGCATGGGCAGTGCACTGCCATTAACACTGAGAACGGTGCCACTCTGTGCAGAGCACGCATGCTCTTCTGACTTCCTCAGAGTCACAGTGAGATTCACCTGTAGGCACTGAAGCAGTGAAACCTGCTTCCTTGGGATACTGCCATGACCTAAGCACTACTCTGGGCCTACTGCGGCTAAAGTGCGGGCAAGAACATGTCTGAAGCAGAAAGAATTCCTTCCTTGGCCCCTGTCCTAGTCCACTGACTTAAAACTGGGTGGTCCAAGGATCCAAACAATTTCCCCACTCCTCTCACCTGCCTTTGCTGAGGGGTTGACAAGGCTGGGGTCTTCATGAGCCTCAGACTGGGAGTTTACAGCAAGTTCCTTGGCCAAGCTTTGATTGCAACTTCGCTGCCTGGTGCCTCTGATCAGGAGCTCAGGCATTTACATCAGCTGAGTCTGTTGCCTGTAGTGAATTTTACTTTGCAACACAGTGAAGAAAATTCAACTATAAATAACTCCAAGCTGCATTCACAGTAATACACAGCCACCACCAATCTCAGCGGGAGGTTCACTCTCTGGTGTTCTCTCAGAAGAGGCAAGGCTCTCCTCACAGATGGATTGCCTCAGTGCTTGGGCTGACTGCTCCCACTCACCATTTGGTAAGAGCTGCTTCCTGACACACTGCTGGCAGTGCTGTGTCCAAGCACCTGCCCTGTCTTTGCTTTAGTCAATG
Source organism: Rhinopomastus cyanomelas (assembly GCA_013400115.1). Lineage (NCBI taxonomy): Eukaryota > Metazoa > Chordata > Aves > Bucerotiformes > Rhinopomastidae > Rhinopomastus > Rhinopomastus cyanomelas. The sequence continues at coordinate 500,193 of VXBP01003135.1, forward strand.
GATGTCAAATACCCCATTAATTTGGAACAGTGTCTTAAAACTTGCTGAGGCAGTGCTTGAGACTGGACATGGGGATGGAGAAGGAAGGGGCTGCTGGAATCAAGTTTTGGTGATTTAAACCTAGTTTCTGTAAGAATGTAGGTAGAGGAACCAGTTCTTCTGCCCCATTAATGTAGAACACTGACGTCCAGCAAAACCACTTTCCCCTTTGTGGACACAATTGCACTTGGCCGCTTAGTACAAGAAGCAAATAAAACGGTGTAAAACCCAGCACGTCCATAATCACAGCCCTGCAGAGCTTTCTTTCACTGCTTGCTTCTGTTTTGATATCCTACAGCTCTATTATTTACACCTTGTATGTCCTTGTACTCATCTCAATAAAATACAGCATTTAACTACTATAATACTACTGCCTGCATAAGGGGACGTGAGCAGCATCTCTCCTTATCCCTAAATTCAGTCACTGCACCCAGGTAGTGATCATAAGGACTTCTCTGCACTCCAGGCACTGGCCTCCACCAGTACTGGTCTCTGCTTTCCAGTCCCATTTACCTCCTCACTACACAGTTCCTCTTCCTTTCTGTGCAGTATGGAATGCGATGAAGGCAGAAAAATAATCAGTGTAATCGTCTGCATACAAAACTCAGCTCCAGCTGCCCAAAAAAGCTACAGGAGGGAGGCAGCCAGCAGTGTAAAATAAATAGAAGGACTAAAGATACAGCAGTGTGGCACACCCAGAGCGGCCATGGGGGTGAAGCAGCAGAGGAGGAGGGAGCCAAGTGCCATTTCAGTGTAAAAAAGCAGTGTCTCCTTGAGCCAGTGCTAGTGCTCAACGTGCTTAGCTAGCACTGAGGAGATAAAGTCCCAGGGAGGGCATGAGTAAGGGCTCTGCACTGAGGAAGCTCATGGTGGCATCATTACCCCAGCAGCCTGTAGGTATCTCTGGACAGCAGTACAGGAGTAAACCAACTAAATTTCCTTCTGCTGACCTCCCCTCAAAACACAGTAACTTCAAGTTTAATAGAGTGGAAGATAGAACCAGATTCACCCAGAGGGCAAGATAAAAGCAGCCAGAACTGCCTGTTACTGGCCACCACTCAGTTCATGCTTTGTATAAATGTTCCAGGACCCCTTCAACATGGGGCAAACCGTTCTGGACTAAAGCTACAAGCTAAGTGGTCAGGACATGTAAACAAAGCTGAACGTCACCAGTGGACAGCATGTGTGTCCCTCCCCACGGCACATTCATTTCAGTCCTGTGGGATCCTCTCCTGGTCCTGTCACAGAGTCTCTGGCAGTATCCAAGGTCATAGATTTCCCCATTGCTCTACTGGGGGAAACTGATCCACTTCGCCGACCTCTGTGCTGGGCTGGTCTCCCAATGTGAAGGTCAGTCTGTATCGCAGCCTCACTTTCTCCTACAGGAAAGACAAAACCCAAGGGCAACATGAGAAGAGCCTCAGTTGTTCCTGAACAAAACACTTCACTGTTCCAGCTCTGCAGAAGACATAATACTTGGGCTGCACATAGCAGGGGAAAAGGACTAAGTTCACCGAGTAGTTCAGCTGTTTAGCAAACCTGAGTTACCTTCCTGTTTTCACACCACAAAAGCTCTGTTGCTTTAGCATGGGACAGTAGGACAAAAGCACAAATGACCTGTGGTAAGAGCTTGCACGTACATGGCCAGAACCCACTGTTCCGCTGGACTCCAGTGAGCCTCAACAGTGCTGCTGAGAGGGTTCAGTGTTTTCAAAATTAAATTAATTGTTATTTGAAGCCAGATGAACCAGTCCCTGCTCTGCAGGAAAACAGAAGGCAGGAGATGGAACCAGCCCTTTCATGAGGGCATCAACATGGACCTCAGAAGGTTTTTCAGCAATCCACCAAACCCCTCTGACATAATTTTGGATCTCAAAGGTTTCAGATGATACTCAGAAGACCCTTTTGCTGCAGCTCTCAAGTAGGAGCATCTAGACTTGTCACACAGAAGACCCTTTTGCTGCAAATCTCAAGTAGGAGCATCTAGATTTGTCACACAGAAACTCATTCAACATTCGGCTCTGAGCTTCATGCAGCAGCTTCTTAAATCAGTAACCACAGCAAGGAAAAATGGCTGCTCAGGAAATAAGGTGTTACACACGTTGTTTCACTGCTCACAGGGACATCCTCAAAGAAAAATGGAGCAGAAATGGTCTGGCCTTTGTTGACTCAGTTCTGCCAGGTTATAGCCCCAGCACAGCAGAAGAGTTCCCACTGCACCAGTTAATTTGACTTAAATCTAGTTGTCACCAAAGGCAAGTACTCGCAGCACAAAAAGGAGTCAGACAAGTTCCTGACACAGCTCTGACTGCTGCTTTTTAATGCTGAGCCTTACATGACTGTCACCCTTTTGCTGGTGGTAGAAACACACAGGACCTTCTACCTCTCCATGCTGACAAAGTTTGTGGAGGAAGAGACTATGTGCAGCCCCGAACTGAAACACCAGCATTATGCAGTCACCGCCTCTGGAGGGCAAGTTAGGAACCTGCAGCTCTATGTACACTAATGTTTGACTCAGCCTCCCACCTCAGAATTCAGCTTGGAACAAGTTTGTCAGACAAGGATAGGATAAATCCCATTCCATGATGATCTGCCCCCTCTCACCTTCGTGGGGTTTGCCAGAAGCATGACTTGGGTGATGGCAGCAGGTGGCTGGATGGGATTGAATGGAGACAGCTCTGTGCCCGAGGGTGGCTGTAACTTCACTTTCATGGACTGCAAATGAAAAAGAGAACGGAACCTCAGGGATGGTTCAGAACCTCCATGACTGATACATGCACATGGGGAGGTAACACCACACATCCCAACTGAAAAGAATCAATCAATCCACCTGTGAGGAGGAGGAAGTGAGAACCAGCCCAGCCTGAACAATGTGACAGGAACAGACAGACTGACAAGTCAATCACTGGTCAGGTGAGCACCAGCAGCACCTTCCTACCCAGGTTATCTTCTGTCAGAGTTTTACAGCAAACACTTGCATGATGGCAGGCAGAGCACATCTGAGATTTGGCCAGGCAAAGTTACCTCGGTGCAGTAAGACATGGAACACACTGTCACATTTAGGATGGCTATTAAGAGAGTCTCATTCTAGAGACCTCAGGTGTGGTTCTCTCCACGTAACAGCCCTGTCACTGCACTGAGCTATCACCATCCACAGACACAGCTGGACTGATTTTAGATAGCAAGAAAAACAGACCAACTACCTGCAGTTCTTGACTTACCCTGTTCAGTGTTCTCTGCCTCTAACAACCAGCTTCAAGTTGTGGGAACAGGCCGAGCACAGAACCAGGCTGTCCCAAGTCCCCAAGTTTACGCCCAGGCCTTCCCCAACACCGAGCCTGAGCCACGCGCCACACAGCCCTACCTTGGGCACAGCAGCCTGCAGCACGATGTTCTTCACAGGAAGGGGGGCCGTGTTTAGCATCGAGACTACCACAACTAGCACATCTGACCTTCCCGGCGGGGACTCCCTGGCAAAGTGCAGGAGGATGCGGAAGCCGTTCTTGTCATAGGCTGTCACTGGGAGGGCACTGCCTGCCACAGAGAGAGGGTGAGAGGGGCTTGGGTTTATGCCACAGAAGATCTGTAGCAGTGTCAGTCAATCTGAGTGTTCAAAAGGGATGTCTCATCCCTTCTCTACTTCATCAGCTTTGTCAAGAAGCTTTGCTTTTACAGAAACCTACAGAGAAATGTGAAAAATCTGTGATACTCACTGGGTTTAATGGATTCCAAAGGAACGTGGACGTTGGCCAAAGAAATTTCAGGTGCTTTCACGGGACTGCTTTGCTGCAGGAATGATGCTGGCTGGAAGAGAGGACTTCCCGAGCCAGCAGTGCAGCTGCTTGGGAAAGCAACTGGAGGGGCTCCTGCAGCAGTGGCTGGCAGCCCTGTGGGTGCTATTAACGGGGCAGAGGTGACAGTGGCTGGCAAGGTGACCCCTGGAAACACCGAGGCTGTGGCCATGCCCGGGGCAGCAGCCCTGCAGGAGACAGAAAAACCATGGGAAACAGCTGAAGTGAAGCAGGCAATTCACCACAAACCCAGAGACAACAGCAGATCACAAGGAGAAAGCAGTGGCCTGGAGCCAGACTGGAACCTCTGACTCAGTATAACTTCAGAATCGCAGAATTATGGAGGATGGAAAAGACCTCTGAGCCTGTGACCTACCACTACCGTATTGACTTGACCATGCCACTGAGCACCACATCCAGTCTGTCCTCTTCGGGAAAGGAGAGCTCCAAGTGAAGTGGTGGTAGTAAGGGCTGGGCATCACTTCTTTAAGGTAAGAGGAAGGTAAAGGCCCACCCTGACAACAGGGGACAAGGGCTAAGATGGGCAAGGCCACTGCATTTCAGCAGCCTGTTCAATTTCACACCACACGTTTGTCTCAGGCAACAGCATGGCTGTTGTGCTCTGCCTCACAGCGCCTGCCTTTCCCTCCCAGACGTGAGACCCTCGTATTAGTTTGCAAATTGAAACCCTTGGAGAATTAAAATCCTGAACACCCATTGGCAGAGTGGAAACTCTGCCTCTGAACCCAATGCTGTGGCAAGCCTGGCTTTCTGCCTGCAGGGACAAAGCCAAGCCCAGGATTTCCAGTTACCCTTTGGATTCCTCAAGGAGTTGTCCCAACACATCTATCTGATGTGGCATATTGCTCCCCACAGATGAGCTGAAGTACCCAGGAGCAGCTGGAATTGTCTTCGGAGGCCCCGCAGTAGCAGCTGGTGCAGCAGAGAGCACAAATGGTGCTGAATTTGGTGGGGGGATGCTGGGAGCAGCCTGAGAGGCTGTGAAAGCAGCAGGCAGCGTCACTGAAGCACCACATGTGGTCTGTGATGGGTGATGGAGAAGAGGGTTCCCTGCAGGGTTGCAAGCAACAGTCACCGTCTTCGAATTAAAGAAATCCAGGTCCAGCTGGTCATTCTGAAAGACAAAACAAAGAACTGCTCTAACTCACTGCTACCCCCTGTCATAGAGACTGTTACAGAGGGAGACAGATTTACCGCAAAAACAGGTGCTGGGTGGCAAGCAGCAAAGTCTGCGGCCTATGTCAGGGCTACATCTCATCTGTAATTTAAGCAAAGGAAGTGCCAGCATCACAGGGGACAGATGGGAAACTGAGAAAGCCAGGTTCAGGGATATCTCCTCTGCTTAGGTACAGCTATCCCAGAGTTTAAGGCTAAGCCTCAGGGACAACTGCCCCTCTGCATGTGTCATCATGATTCTCCAAGGTGACAGTGTGTCCCAAGACCTCCCGCAATGAGAAGCCCTCCCTCCCCTTCCCCCAGGACCCTCCTTCGTACCTCAAACATGCTCCACTGATTGTTTTCTGAAGTCTCCTTCACTGCTGCAGGGGCTGGGTCATTCAGACCTGAATGGAAAAATGACAAGGAGGTGACCAGATGAGAAAGAGAGTGAGGTATCATCCCCTGGAAAGTGACCTCTCTAGAAGCCAAAGGTATTCTGTGCTTCTTTCAGGCAGCCAGCTCTCCCACTCACTTTGGAGGAAGAAGGCAGCCTTTGTTAAGCTCGGCTTAGCCCTTTTCTGGGCCACTCAGTGTCCTACCTAAGCACAGAAGCTCCTCATCCAGCAAGGAGAGGGAGTTGGCTGTGCTGCTTTGCTGAGCAGGTGCAGCATCCACTTGGCTCAATGAACTGTTCCGCAGCTGCAGTGATGTCTGTGGAGGGGGTGGGAGGATGGGGATTTCAGCAGGGGCTACTGTGGGGGCTACCGTCAGGGTGGTGGGTGGCACTGGAGGCAGCGGGGTGCTGGCAACATCCAATCCAGCAAGGTCAATGAGGGTGTTGAGATCATTTGTGGAGCTACTCCCTGCAGCAGACAGAAGAGCATTACCAGGACAGAAGGCAAAAGGCTCAGAGCAAATCCAAAGTGCAAGAGTTCTCAGAGCTAGTTTGGGTAACACAGCTCCTCACTCCACCATGGCTTGTGGCTCTCTGTACCATGGAAAGCTCACAGGCTTCCCCCACAACCACTGTTGTCCACAAGCTACTTAAACCAGATGCTTTGCATATCAAAATGTCCTGAGTACCAGCTGCTCCAACCACTGCTTGTTGCCCCATGCTTCTGGTAGCAAAATTCACCATCTTTTTAAAATTGTCCAAATTACTTAACGGGGGAAGAGGTTTGGTGGTTTACGAAGATTAAAGGAAGAGCTGTGAATAATGGCAAGGAGCAGAGCAGAGGTTTCTCATCTCAGTTTATCTGACAAGGGAGGACGTGCTACTGATGTTATCGAAGGAAAATGCAAAGCTGCGGCACTGTTGCTCGTGTCCACAGTGGTTTAGCTACTGCTTAGGAGCTGTCTTGTTCCACCTTGATTCACAAACTGTTGGCCCTAAGAACCACCAATAGCTACTTCAACACAATTAATCAGAAACTGTGCAGAAGAGAATAGCACAATTCAAACATTAAACAGCAGGCTTCCAAGAAACTCACCTTCCACTACAGGCATCACGGGGAGATCCACTTCACCATTGACCACTTGTCCCTCGATTATTTTTTTATAGGAGTTTATCACCCGGGATAAATTGTCACTGGCCTGTAGAATGTCTCCTACAGGCAAGAGAGACAAAATTGACCTCCAAGACTTCAGTCTCTTTGCTCCCAGTAATGCTGACAGAACTCAAGTCACCAACTACATAATCAGCAAGAAGAAACAATTACTCTCTGTCTTTGCTAGGCTGCTCTGAGCAATACTCCAACCTTCGTAGGTCTAGGCACAGTATAGTAACAATTAAAAAAGGAGTCCATGGCTTTCTTCTCCACAGCACCTCCCTTCTCCTTCCCAAGCAGCAGCTGTCCCCCACCATCGTCCCCAGCCTCCCAAAGCACCAACTCTACTGCCAAGTCCTTGCCCGAATGTAAACGATAAGCAGAAGGAGGCGAGAATCTTGTCTTTTATCTGCTCACTCCAAGCAAAGTGCGTCCACAGTGAGGAGGCAGCTTTACAGCAGCCAGACTCTCACCGAGCCCTGCACAATCACAGGTCACAAAAGCAATTAAAAAAGGAGAAGCACAGCTCAGTTTACCCAAACTGCTGTCATTATCCTCTGTCTCGCTGGCCAGCTTGAACAACGTCCGTCTTTTGGTTTCACACCTTTCATAGAGCTCCTAGGAAAACAGATAGGGACAAACTGTTTCATTAGCCAGGGGCCACAGTCAGCAATACCTGTCAGCGCAGAATGACTCCCCAGGCACACACTGCTAAGCCCAGAATAAACCAGTCTCCCTGCACTGAGTGTGCCAGGGTGGCTAGACAACCAATACCCCCTGCCTCTGCGCTGTAACAGAGCTGTGAAGCATTACAGTAGCCCAGGAGTCTAAACCCAACCTGTGTTTTCAGCACAAGATCTCCCAGTCCTCCCTCAAACCAGCAGTTTTGGCCAGCTCTGGCCCCAAAAGAGATGGTTGTTCCTTATATTGCTGTGGAAGCCCCAGGAAGGGGATTTTGTGCTTCAGCAATTACACTCCAGTTGTGCTGCAACCACTACTCAAAGTCTGCAACCACCAAGGAGAAAGGTGGCCAGAAGAAAATGTTTCACTGAAACAAACCAGTTTCTGAAGCTTTCCCCCAGCTTCAGGAGCTTGCTAAAATTAGTAGCCTTAACTTTTCACACAGATAAGGTGCAACCCCCTTTGGCCTTGGGCCTATCCAGCCATGCTGGCGGCTGGTTGATTTTTACCACCCTAATGATGTTCTCCCAACCTTATTCACTCACTAAAACTCCTCCTTTGAAAGGGAGGACATGTGCCCCATTCTGCCTTTAGTTTATTCACTCACTGTGCTGTAAAGGAGAGACATGATCAGCAGTCAGTGCATCCTAACAGCATCAAGAATTACAAACTGCAGCTTCTTGACTCTGCTGTGATGCATCTCTGGAGAGCAGCCCACGCTTCACACATGTGCAAACCCAAGCTATCACCCACTGAGGCTTCTGCTGAAAGGGGTTAAAAACACAGTTTATTTTCTTTCCTGCTACTTCCAACAACTGCTCCTGTTTCTCACCTTTGCTCTTCATTTTACTGCACTGTTTGTAATTCTCTGTAAAACTCAAGCCTGCAAAAAGAAAGGACTGACTGCAGGAGTTCTGCTCAGACCCACCTTCATGAGCTCCCTATCGGCCTCTGATGAGTCCTCTTTGCTGTAATGAACCAACATCTCATTCAGCAGCTTCACGTTGTTATTGACTTCCTCCAGCGTGTGCATGCGCTTTGTCACTTTCTGAATCCGAGCCTCATCCTTCAGGGGGTAGAAAACAGACACAAAAAGTGAGGTTCCCTGTAAAGGTCCACGGCAGCACAACTACAGGTATTAGCTGCACACTGTGTCAAGTAGTACCTATTTAAGGTTACGCTAGAAAAAACACTCACAATTCTCTCCATTTATGTGTTTTCCTTATTTTATTACCTTTTAATTCTGCAATGACAGAAAATACCCTATTTTCAAAAAGTCTCAGTAAATTTACCTTATGGTTTTACCATTAAGAAAGAGTTCCCCAAAGTTCCTTTCTGACTTTTTAAAAACATTTGGGGGGAGGCCTCTTGATTCCACTTGATTAAAAAGATGTGTTTGAAGCAAAACATTTACTAGGAACAAGCAGCAGACTCTGGGAGAAAACATCCCCCCATCTCTGACTTGAGCTTCCAGCTAAAGATGTAGGGACTCCACTCTGAGAAGAGAAGCTGGAATGGGAACACTTCAGTAACCTACAACTCCTCTTCAGTCTCAGAGCGTTCATTTTTTTTGGGTGGACTCATGGTGAGTAATTTCTTGGACTCCAGGGTTCCTAACAACTGGCACTAAGGCCACTGGCACCGCAACTGAACTAAGGAATGTGCTAACACAGGACTCACAAAGCCTGAAACATCCAGGTTCTGCCATTCACAGGATCCTAAAACTCTCCACCATTCTGAAGTCAAATTGCTTAAAAACTGGAAAGCAGACTGGGACCAGTCCTACAGAAACTTCTTACCTCTTTCACCATGGATTTTATAAGTTTGTTTGCCTCTTGTAAGTCATCTGGGTTTTTGCTTTTCAGCAATTTAGCCAGAAGCTGTAAGATGAGAAGATACTCAGGAAACAAATAAAGACTCTAGCAAGGGAAAGCAGAGAAAGGAATCTAAGTGAACAATTCAGGGGAAAAGAGATACAAGCCCACTACTAGAAAGGTTGTGCTGCTTTCCTGGTTACAGTGACTTCAGCAGGAGTCACTTATGGTTTATTATTTTATGTGAGTTGCTGCATTCTTGCTTCTACACAGGACACAGACTGTGAAATCTCCGAGACTTGTGACTCTAGATAATTATTCCTCCCATATATCGTTTTTTGCCTCATGTGTGAAACATCCTCTGCCTTCTAGTACTACAGCAGGACAGCAATTTAACAAGGAATAACCACATAACGGTAACACCGATGAGGCCCTGACTGGAATGTCAGGTCAGGTGGACAAAGCAATGAGATCTGTGAAACCAGCCCCCCAAAACTAAAAGCCAAATTAGTACTTCCTTCTAAATGTGCACCAAGCAATCACTTTTCATTAGTAACTATGCTACTACAAGTCTCCACTGTACCTTGGATTTCTCTTCATCATCAAACACAGGGTTTTTGGGACGAGGTGGAGGAGAAGGAATCAGGGTTTTGTCTGCAGGAATCACAGGATCAAACATAACAATCCCTGAAAGCAGGTAAGGAATCCAGGTGAGTTTGCACATGCAGCCACACCAGGCAGCACCCCATTATTCCCAGGCTGCTGTCACAGCGTGTTGCTGGTCCCAGCACACTGCTCTAATGACCAGCACAGCATCACAATCACTGAGCACACTAGCTGCAAAAACAAAGACATTTTGCTTTGATGAAGGCCAAAGCCCAACAAACGTGCTGCCACCTCCATATTGCTCCTCTAATAGCTCTATGCAATCAATAACTCTCTGCTACTTCCCTTTTCCCTTTCGCTTCAGCTGTTGAACCACTAAACAAAGTCCCAGACAACCCAGCTTTGTGCAGACTCGAGGGCACCACATTTGTTTGAACAAATGAGCTGAGAGGGAAAACAGAGAGCGAGACACAATGAGGTGATGAGCAGACTCCCAACCACTAGTGGGAAACAACTCAGCTGCCTGCTGGTTCCGTTGTCAAGTCCTTAGATTTGTGCTCTACCTCAAGAGCTTTCCTGGAACCAATTCTCCTTGTGCTGAAGCCGCGTGCGTCTCAGCTGAGCTTTTCTCACTGTGCCTACACAAGACATTTGTAGCAGTTGCACTAAGGGTACTCTTGTCAAGTGATCTAGTTAAGAACACAAAAGGCTACACGGATGTTCTTACAATTCAAACCATAACTAGTTCCAGAAAAAATGCAAAGAGGCCCCACAAACCAGAAGCCTTGGCAAGGTGTTTAACTGCTGTTGTTTGAAAAAAGCCAACCCATGCTACTTAAATGTAATGAGAAATTCCACAGGGAATTCCCCCTGGTTTTGCATCCCCCCAGAGCCTGCCTTGACCCCATGGAATTAGAAGCTGTGCATTTGGTGACACTCCTGTGTAAAGCAGACGCCATAGAGAATGCAGGAGGAGCAAGCAGCTGACCTCCTACCTTGTCGCTTCAGCATGTAGTAGGCATCCTTGATTTTGGATTCTTCTGGCAGTGCCACTGTCCAGCTGTACAGCAACTCTATGACTTTGGTCTTCACCTTCTCTGACACTCTGTCTCCCAGGTACTGAGAGTGGAACAAAGATGTAAGTTCTCCACATTCATCATTTATTTTTGAAAATAAAGCCCAAACCCAGGGAATGGAAGCTCAGGGCTTTACATTAAAAGGTTTATGATCCAAGTTCCAACATGATCTAAGACACATCTGTTCAAAGGAAAAAAACTCCTCCTCTAATATATTTGGAATAACAGTGAAGAGAAGCCTTGTGATTTACTTCAGCAAAAGAAAAAACAGCTATTCTGTTGATTTCAGGATTTGCTGTTTAAAAATTGCAGCAGTACAAATAACCACCCCCTCTCCTGTCTCACAGTGAAGAATCAGGGAATACTGTACTGCATCAATCATGCCATTAGGTTCCTCTAATTTTCATCACTGATTATGAAGCTATGAGTGTTGAAGGACTTAGCCAGAGGCTACCTGCACAGCAGACTGAGAACTAGAACTCTTCTGAGTGTTGCAACATTTCTTGTTTCAACTTCTGCCTCACACCTTGTTTGGTTCTAAAAACAAAAAATACCACAGCCCTAGCTTTACGAGCCCTTGAGTTAAGTGGAGGGTTAAAACAGTACAGAGACTGTAATATCCCAATAGTAACTAAGCACAACTTACTGAGAAAAACAGTAAAAGCATTAAAAAAACCAAACCACAACCTAGCTAATAGATGGCTCTTGAATGTAGGCTAGTAAATGCAAGTGAGCCAGACACAGTGCTGCAAACACTCCAGATGTTGCCTGCAGCTTACAGAGGCCAAACGAAGAGTAAATAGAACCATACAGCTCAGGGACTAACCTTTGGAGACACGACTTTAATTAACTCATTTAAAAAGCGAAACTTCCCTACTTCATTATGAAATCTTCTCCCACAATTCTTCATACAAGCTTCCAGCACCTGCGTTCAAGGAACAGAAACACGGGCTGAAACGAGTATCACAGCTCTTCAGTAGGAGTGAAGCTGTGTCCCATGTACAGGAGAACTGAAGTGGCAGCAAGACTGTTGGGCGTGTTCCTGCTCTGCCTCAGTCTCCCATCTGCAGGGGTGACATTGCAACGGACTGGTCCCCACCTGCATCCATGGATACCTGCAGCACTTACCTCAGTGCTAGGTCTCACAACAATGAGCACAAATGTTACCTGAAGACAATGAACTAAAGCAGCTGAAACTGCACCACAGTTATTTCTGATGGCTCTACTGCTAATGAGCAACCTGGACACTCCACCTACCTACCTGTACTCCCTCTCTCTGTCCACTACCCCCAGCAGAGGGGATCCAGGGCATTCAGCTCCAGAATGAGCCCCAGAAAAAAGTGACACACACTGTGCCACATCATGCTCTGCACAGATGATGTCAAATGATGCACAACTGGATTTAAGAGGAGGGGTAAGGACTACCTACTGTCAAGGCTTGGACTGCTTCCCATTCTTGTGGTGACTGGATTTTATGAGCCAGGAGTCTCACAGCTATCTGTGGCCTGAAACAAAGCAGATCCTTGTTACAAAGCAGGGGACATGCTGAAGGACTTTCAGGTTTCACAAATCATAGAATCATTAGGGATTGGAAGGGACCTCGAAAGATCATCTAGTCCAATCCACCTGACACAGCAGGATCACCTAAACCAAGTCACACAGGAACACATCCAGGCAGGTCTTACATGTCTTCAGTGAAGGAGACTCCGCAACCTCCCTGGGCAGCCTGTTCCAGTGCTCCATCACCCTCACTTTGAAAGACGTTCCTTCTCATATTTATGTGGAACCTCCTATGTTCCAGTTCACAACCATTGCCCCTCGTCCTATCACTACATGACATTGAGAAGAGCCTGGCTCCATCCTCCTGACACTCACCCTTCAAATATTGATAGACATTAGTGAGGTCACCCCTCAGTCTCCTCTTCTCCAAGCTAAAGAGAACCAGCTCCCTCAGCCTCTCCTCATAAAGGAGGTGCTCCACTTCCTTCATCATCCTCGTTGCTCTATGCTGGACTCCCTCCAGCAGCTCCACATCCCTCTTGAACTGAGTGGGGGGACGGGACACAATACTCCAGATGTGGTCTCAGGAGGATGCTGTTGGCCCTCTTGGCCACAAGAGCACATTGCTGGCTCATGGTCATCCTGCTGTCCACCAGGACCCCCAGATCCCTTTCTCCTACACTGCTCTCCAACAGCTCAGTCCCCAAGCCTATACTGGTACCTGGGGTTGTTCTTGCCCAGATGCAAGACTCTACACTTACCCTTGTTATACCTCATTACATTTCTCTCTGCCCAGCTCTCCAGCCTGTCCAGATCTTGCTGAATGACAGCACAGTCTGCAGGGGTCTTGGCGACACCACCCAGCTTTGTGTCATCAGCAAAGTTGCTGACAGTGCACCCTAATCCCTCATCCAAGTCATCAATGAATAGATTGAACAGGACTGGTCCCAG